>PVJS01022614.1:0-30373 GCA_004027185.1 Glis glis
ATTTGTATGGGTGTGTTTGGGGGAGAATAGGAGGTGCCAATAATGAGCTCTATATTCAGTAGGGACAGTAGAACATGAACTAGACAAGAGTCTGTGCATGTAAAGACATAGCCTCCAGCACACTGGTTCCTAAATGCCCAACTGCATGAAAATAAACTATGGCTGAAAGTTATGCATACATTGGATTTCTTTCTATGTGACCAGAGCAGGTACTTCAGGCAGAAACAAAGCTGTGGTCATCTGTTATGAATTCAGGCAGTAACAATGATAATTCAGAGTGCCTGCCGTTCAGCCACCATGAGAGTGGTGTGTGCCTCCGCGTGTCTTCTTTTCTCCATGAATGATGTAGAAATGCTATTGGTTTTTATCTTTGAACTCTTGGTAGATGACCTATATTTACTAGATACCTTGTCAGACTAGTGGGTATTACCTGGGGCCATGCAATGAAAAAGAGCTAACGGAGGGAGTCTGTGTTAGCAGAGGATTCAGTTCAGGACAAAACTGATGAGACCATTCTGTAAGCAGAGTTCTTTGTAATTCTGAAACTTAAGAAGACCATTTTGTTCAGCAAAAAGCCCTCCCTGGAAGATCCTAAGGAAGTTTCATGGGGGTATTTTTCTTAAATGGCTGAAAAACTTTAGGAGATCTACAACTCAAGGTTTTAGAAATCCAAGAGTCTGAGGCCTGGGAGCAGAGCAACATGTCTTACCAAAAATGGAATTCAAAATGTCCAAATCATATATAAAGGAATATCTTGTCTATATAACAGCAGGAGAGCTGAAAGTATCCATAAGCCAATTAGTTTCCTTGCATTGTAGATTTGCTCTGCATGGCTGTTTCAACAGCTCATTACTACATTAATGAATATGGCTTTCGAAGCAGGAATTTGTACAATCGGTGATAGTTCGACCTCTCCAAAAGTGAGCACCTAATTACTTCTTCATGTGGAGCACTAATTTAAAGGTTATTGCTCATTCTCTAAGCCAGATATAAAACTTCTTATTGACTCACCTGGATTTAAAATAACAATCAGGGTTGTCTGTGCTTAATGACTAGATTCTTTTGTTCTTTCATAGTATTAAATTCTGACTAATCTCTGAAGAACAATTTCAGTACAAAATCTAATATATGGTCATCCGGCCTCAAAAATAAACAAACAAACAAATGTAGTTTTTCAGTGTTTGACACATACCAGGCCAAAAAATAAATAAATCTTTTTAATAAGATGATGAAAGTTAAGCTAAAGAAATCAAGGAAAAAATGAATTAGTTATTTTGTGTATTATAAAATGTGATTTGAAATTTTAGAAGTGTTTGCAAAAACAATAAATTTAATGTGTAGTTCAAAAAATATCACTGTTATTTGTCAGTTATTTGGATTTTTTTCAAATTCAAAAATATTGCTATCATAGAATATATATGTACATATATATTTTGGGTACATAGATATTTTTAGCCAGGGTTGTTCTACCTCTGACTATACCTCCAGCCATATTTTATTTTCTTATTTTGAAACAGGGTCCCACTAAGTTATTGAGGGCCTTGCTAAATTACTGAGGCTGGCCTTGAACCTGTGATCCTCTTGTCTTGAGTATTGGGATTACAGGTGCATGCCACCATGCCCCTCTAGAATATTTATTTATTTATTATTTATTTATCTGTTTGTTTGTTTATTTATTTATTTATTTATGTCCTAGGGAACAAATCCAGGCCTTGAACATGCTATGCAAGCCCTGTACCTCTGAGCCACATCATCAGCCCTATTGTTGTTTTCTCTTTAGATCATTTTATTTTAAACCTTATATGTTCTTTCATCTTCGCTCAAATCCTTTCTAAACCAAGCCTATGGCAATATAAACAGTTACGATTGTCTTCCTGTAGTTGCCCACAAAGAGAATGAAGAATTCAGTGTTAACAAACAACTTAATGGAGAATCAAAGGCCACATCCTCTTCGGAAATACTTTGTAATACACTCTAACAAGAATGGCTAAAGTAAAAGTAACATCCTTAGATGAAATTGCAATTTTTTGTAATTGGAATTTTGAAATGACTTAAAATGAAGTGTTTTTTCTATGAGTATTCAATCTTCATGCTTTGTTTGTCGGTGTTTCAAATGACCTGTGCAGGAGAGGACCACGTTGCTGACCCCTGGTTAACCCCAAAGCCGTATGCTTTAAAGGAATCGAGTCAAGCCGTGGGTTCCAAGTCCGTGGCCTTGAAACAGCTACAGCTATGCTTATTGCCTGACACATCCATCAGGCTCTACACGTGATTGATTGCACCGTTCCTGAGCCTTTGGAACTGCTCACCAGAATGAAGGATTTTTTCCGTCTGCATTAAAGCACAAAGTCATTTTAAAGACCAATTTTAGGAAGGTGAGCAATAACTGTCATCAACAACTAAAATTTCACAGCCACTTGAAAAGTGGCACAGGAGCCTACAATATGAAAAGCAGAGCGGCCTTGAGGTGACTGCAAGACACCTGCCTTTCCTGGCGCATTTATTAATATACTTTAAATTAAAGTCTCTTGAGACTGCAGCCTTTCTTTTTTGTGGTTTTGGCTGGATATTTTCCCCCTTGTGGAAGCAATGTATATTAAGGATACTCATATGACCTTGATTTTTATACTCTTGTTCAAAACTTAATAAGATCTTTCTCTCTCTCTCTTTTTTTTTGTTACCTGTTCTCAAAAGTCAAATCTCTTTACATTCGGTCAGTTCAAACAAGACAGAAGGTTTGCACAGTTCATGTAACCTGGCTCAAAGCGTTCAGATTTGCAGACCCCTCTCAGTAAAGCCAGTGTATGGATGAGATAGAAGAGTATGCAGCCTCACGCTGCCCATCCTCCTGCCTGAGCCACCTGTGAGCAAACACTGCTGAGTTTACTTGTATCTTCACTGTGACATTTTGCTCTGCACTGTTCCCATTGCCTTAGTCTTCTTGTTTTTCTCAATTTCCATTTGTACACACTCATTTTGAAATCCACTTATGCCTGTGATCTTTTTGCCAACCAGACTAAAAGACCATTCGTAATCTTCCTATTTCAGATTTTGAGAAGTTTTACAGTATTTGCAGAAATGGTATAGCAATCCGTTTTATCATAAAAGTGTAAATTACAAAGAGTAGAAGGAAATACCTTCCCTACACTGATTCATTAAGTTATCATTGTAAAATGAGTTAAAATGAATTCCATATATTAAAATGAAGTGACAGTTAATATATTAATTGGACAGATAAGGGGTTGAATACTGAGTTTTATCACTCCTATGGACATATCATAACAATTTGTTTACTTCCCTAAATTTCACTTCTTCCTCCTTAAAATGTGAAGATAATGCAATATTCATATAGTCAAAACTAGAAAATTACATATATATGTAAAATATCTGGTAAGAGAAATGGAACACAGTAGGTACTCAATAGTTGCTTCAACTTAATTCCTACCAACAGTGTTTGAACAAAAGAAATATTTGCTCTAATTGAATCTGTAACATAGTCAATTTGATCTATAGGCCCATTTACAATGTCAACATAAAAATATTGTGAAATGGATAAAATTAGTCATAAACTAGTATAGATAGGTATGAAATCATCATTATATCAAGTAAAATCTGTTTTATGCAGACTAGATATGTATATACAAATATCAGACATACACACATACACAAACATCTTTCAGTTGTATGAAATACACATATCAGAAAAAACAGTATATGTACATTTAATAAAAAGGCTGTTATTATATGATATTTAACTTTGTGATTTATTTGATACAAACTCTACAAAGTAACAATCTTTGAGGAAAATGTGTATTCACACAATGAACAGTTGTAAAGATAACAATATAATCTTTAAAATTTGGATTCGCATTTCTCACTAATATTTGTTTACACAAAGCTTTGAAAATTCCAGTTATCAATATCAATTTGTATGTTAAAATGGTCAGAAGTTCCTGACATATTCATCCAGTAAAGAAATCCAATAATCAGGTCTCAGGTAATAAACAAATGGGGAGAATTATTTAAATTTTACAGAAAATATTCACCGAGTTTATTTGAAATTCCTCTCATATAATAGCAATTTTAGGAGAAAATTCTTCTTAATTCTAAATGGATAGAGTAAGAATCATAAAAAATGAAATAATCAAAGAATCATTCAGTCTTATAAGTTTGGGTCATTATGTAATTAAAACCATTCATATAAAATTATACATTTTAGAAGAGTATCTGCTTTCAAACAAACAATTCTCTTTCATATGCATTTAATAGAAAAATTTGACAAATATATAGATACAAAAGTTGCTATGTATCTTTTTAAAATTGCCATATATCTTACAAAGTCAATTTTTCAACTATTATGCGAGGGATGGTCATTCAATTGTTCTTGGATCAGACATTTATTTCTACTAACAATTGGACACATGTCCTGTGGCTTTTTCCATTTGAATTGAAAGTTGCAGAAAGGGATAATTTAATTTGAAGAGCACAAAAGCAACCTAAGTATTCAATTGATGTTGTGCATTTATTTCTGACAGGATTCAAACCTAGTTTGAGAATTTTGAAAAGGCGCTGTAATGTGTATGAAAACTAGTCAAGGGACAGTCACTGTGCTTTGTGTGATATCAAGCATTCTGAAAAAAAATGTTTCACATATGGGAATATAAAATCGATGCAAATAAATATGTTCACAAATAGAGAACATAAAGACTCTTTTCATTTCACTTGTGCCCCTTTCCAGAAAGCATAGAGAGTAATAATTTAATATGTACACTAAAGAAAAATCATATCCACAAAACCCCCGAAGCTCTCATTTCAGTAAAGAAAAGTGAACTAGAACCCAGAGCACAGGATCCAAAGGCAAATTTTCTACATTTTTTTTTCTGGTACTTGGGATTGAACCCAAGGATTTTCAACGTTTAAACTATACCCCCTGTTTTATTTTCATTTGTTTAAATTTTGAAACAGGTTTTCATAAAGTTGCAGAGGGTCTCTTTAAGTTGCTGAGGCTGGCGTCAAACCTGTGATCCTCCTGTCTCAGCCTCCCAAGTACTGTGATTACAAGAGTGTGCCACCATGCCCAGCTGTTGCTTTTTTTTTTAAGTACTGAGGATTGAATCCAGGGCCTTGTACATGGCAAGCACTCTACCACCAAGCCACACCCTCACAAATTATTTTAAAGTAAATAAACATGAAGAAACCACTCCATGTTTTTGGACTTCTCTTGTATCTATATATGAGAGTTTGGACTTCATTATTTCTTTGCATTAATAAAAAACATAATAAATGATTGCTAAGAATCTACCTTAATCCTGTAATCATTTAAATTACTAAACCACAAAGCCTTATAACTCAGTCATGAGATGAGAAAAACTTCTTCTGGACTATTTACATCGTAGAAAATTCCATTTTTGGATTTTGTTGTTTGCTTACCTTTTGCAATGGAGACACTTGGGTCCATTATTCTAATGCCTGCTTAAAAAAAAATGTCAACATGTTCTCCTCCACATTGACCTCCTTTGTCTCCTGTCTTGGCCCTGGGAGTCCATCTGTGCCCTGGTAAATTCCTACTTTATTATAACAACCTATCAAAACAGTATTCAAATAAATCTGACTTCAAATTGCCTGTTATGTCCACTTATAGCAATGCTTCCAGTAATAAATGCCTCTTTGCAAATGCAGCTGAACTTTCATTGCTACCTAGAAATTCTTAGGATATCAATACTTGACCTCATCCCATCTTGACTTTAAGGAACTAGTTTCATCGTCCCTTTCATTTATGCTCCTTTTTTAACATGTCCAGCTAACGAATAGCACAGTGCTAAAGACAAACAGAAAGCTCAGTAATTAAAAATCAGCATTATTATAATGTTCCATTGCCTACTCTGTCATCTAAAATGCAATAGCAATCATTTCATTTTAATTCTCCCATTAATTGCAACAACATACCTACTCAAAAGAATGGTCTCTGCTTGTAATAGTTCCTTCTCTCATAGTTGTAAAGGCCTAATCTCTGTAAATCTAGGTACTCTGCCTCACCATTTCAATAAGCTTGTATACCACTGAATTTTTTCAAATGCTCAAGTGACTATCTTTTCTTCTGGTTTCATTTTTCTGGACACTACAGAATCATTCAAGGGAACATGACTTCCTCATTAAGGTGCTCTCCAATCTTTTTTGGGGGGAGGGTACTAGGAACTGAACCCAGGGGCATTCTACCTCTGAGCCACACCCCAGCCCTATTTTATTTTTTTTTTTTTATTTTGAAACAGGGTCTTGCTATTTTGCTGAGAGTCTCATCAACTTGCTGAGGCTGGCCTCAAACCTGCAATCCTCCTGCCTCAGACTCCCATGTACTGGGATTACAGGCATGAGCCACCATGTCTAGCCATTCTTGCTTTCACAACACAACCTTCTGACAATCACTATGAATCTCTGCCATGCCTCATTGAACAGAGAGGGATGCAGTTACCTCATTGTTCTAATCAATTGCTTAATTACTGTGAGTAGCATAGTGTCTGTCTCTAAAGTCCTGCTGTTATCCCCAAGATTCTCCATGGACCTTGAATGGCTCTGGATAGTCTTGCTTTCAAACATTAACTGGAGAAATGTGTAGAGTCTCCTCACCATGCTGCAGCTGTGGTGCTCACCCTGAACTAATCATTACTGCTAGCTCAATTTCTTTTAATTCAGTAGTCAAACACTGTCCCAAGATTACAAGCACTCTGGTGGGGTAACTGATTCTGGAAGGTTCCCATAAATATGTGCATGTTTAAGTTTGGAATCAGATCACCTTATACGGTTTTTTAAATTTTAATTTAATCATATATATTTATTTATTTATTGGTATTGGGGATTGAACATAAGGGTGTTCAGTCACTGAGCTAGACCCCCAACCCTATTTTATTTTTTTTAAACAAGGTCTCCCTAAGCTGCTGATGGTCTTGCTAAGTTGCTCAAATTGGCCTCAAACCTGGGATCCTCCTGTCTCAGTCTCCTAAGTACTGGGATTACAGGTGTAGGCCACCACACCCAGTTTATTTTATTTTTTATAAACCCAGTAGCATTTTAGTGCAATAACATTACACCCTTGAAGAATAGAGCTTTTTATCTTGCTTTTTGTGTTTCTGTGTTCACCACCTAGTCATCTAATTATACCTATTTTCCCATGTAGTGTGCCTATAGGGAGAGAAAATGCTACTCAGAGAATTGGTTTTGGCCCCCTGGCAGTTATATTTCTCATTGTTAATTAAAATGTTGGCATTCTGATTTCATAGATCAGTCTTATGAGATTGATAAATGCAAATCTATTACCAAGAGATGATTTTAGTTTCTGCTCAATGACAAAATTTAACCCCTGAGCCTCAAGATGGGTGTCAACATATACCATGGGAAATTCGCTTAAATACTATTTCTTTTTTTCATATTTTTATTGGTGCATTGTAGTCTCACATTATAATATAGATCAGAGTAACAGTGACATGCACACAGCTCTTAGCAAGCCTCCCCTGGCTTCCTCCCCACTCCTTCCCCTTCCCCTACATGATATTGAGATTAGCTTTGGGATTCTCACATATGTGCATAACATCAATGGGAACATTTCCTTTATTAATTCTCCCCCCACCTTCCCCTAGACCACCTCCCTCACTCCACTAGGGTTTTTCCTTCATTATCTAAAGTCCCTCTTGTATCCCCATTACTCCCTAGCTTTCAACAATAGGAAACATATGACCTTTCACTTTCTGTGACTGGCTAATCTCACATAACATAATGTTCTCCAGGTCCATCCACTCTCCTGCAAATGCCACAATTTTGTTTTTCATAATTTTGATAAATCACTGAGTAGAATCACATTGTGTGTATATCCCATACTTTAGTAATCCATTCATCTATTGATGAAGACCTAGGTTGGTTCCATATTTTGGACATTGTGAATTGTGCTCCTATAAATGTGGATATGCATGCATCACTATGATATTCTGATTTAATTCCCTTTGGAAAGATACCCAGAAGAAGTCAACCTGGATCATATGATGGATCCATTCGCAGTTTTTTGAGATATCTCTACACTGATCTCCATAGTAGATGCACTAATTTGCAATCCCACCAACAGTGTAGAAGAATTCCTATTTCTCCACATCCTCACCAGAATTCATTGTTGTTTGTCTTCTTGATTTTTGCCATTCTAATTGGGGTTAAATGGTATCTCAGTGTAGTTTGGATTTGCATCTCCCTGATTGCTAATAATTTTGAACATTTTTGATGTATTTATTGGCCATTTGTACTTCATCTTTTGTTAATTGTCTATTTAGTTCACTTGGCCATTTTTTATTTTTTTTTTTTAGTGTTAAGCTTCTAAATTCTTTGTGTATTATAGATACTAGTACTCTATCAGAGGAGTAGCTGGCAAAGATCTTCTCCCATTCTGTAGGTTCTCTGTTACGGTTCTTGATGGTTTCCTTTGCTGCGCAGAGGCTCCTTAATTTAATGCAATCCCACAATACCATTTATTTTCCTCATTTTGTGTGCATGTGCGGTGATGGGGATTGAATCCAGAGTCATTCTAAGTCTGAGCTACACCCCCAGTCCTATTTTTTTTAATTTGGAAACAGGGTCGTGCTAAGTTGATATGAGCCTCACTGAGTTGCTGAGGCTGGGTTCTAACCTGTGATCCTCCTTAGCTTCCCAAGTACTGAGATTATAGGCATGCACCATCATGCCTGGCTTCTTGTTTTAATTTCTTGTGCTTTGGGGGTCTTATTGGGGAAGTTTCTACTGTGCCTATATGTTCAAGTGTTGGACATATGCCCTCCTCTAGTAATTTCAAAGTCTCTGGTCTAATTTCTAGGTCTTTGATCTGTCTTGAGTTGACCCTTGTGCAGGGTGAGAGGTTGGGATTTAATTCTGTTTTTCTACAAATGGATAACCAGCTTTCCCAAGACCATTTGTGGAAAAGGCTGTATTTTCTCTAGCATATGTTTTTGGCACCTTTGTTGAAAATCAATTGGCTTTAAGTGTGTGGATTTGTTTTTGTATCTTCTATTCTGTTCCATTGGTCTATGTGTCTGTTTTTGTACCAATATCATACTGTTTCTATTACTATAACTATGTAGTATAATTTGAAGTCAGGTATACGATGCCTCCTGTATTTTATGGAATGCCAGATGACACAACAAAAAGGTAAAATATACTATGTAAACTATGTAGACTATCTCGACTTCTCAAATAGCCTAATGTACATTATTAGCCAAATAAAAAGAAAACATGTTAACCAGGGTGAAACACCTATAATCCCAGTACTTGGAGGCTGAGAGGAGGATCACAGTCTTGAGGACAGCATGTTATAACTTACAGAGACCCTGTTTCATTATAACAAATAAAACAGGGCTGGGGGTACAGATCAGAGGTAGAACATTTCTGGGTTCAATCCGCAGTATCACAAAAATAAATAAATAAGTAAATAAATAAGTAAATAAATAAATAAATAAATAAATAAGAACATCTTCCTAAAGACATTTAACATGAAGTCATTATTTCCCAAAAATCGTTTTTACTAAAGATGGAAATTTTACATCCCAGGAGGCTAAACAAGACAGACAGCTTCCTTAACTAAAATGCACATGCCCGTCCATTTGCTACATCTAAACAAATGGTATTCACATGATCTCATACCAGTCTATTCTCACTTAAGTGATTTGTAATGTGTAGCATTGCTCAACTGTGTATTAACTATTTCATGTTTGTCTCATTCCTATTATTAGAGAATCAAATCATTAAGAATGAGTGTTAGATCCAATATATTTTTAGGTAATCTAAAGCTTTTGGAAAGAAGCTAAGCATCTATGTTTTCCATAAAGATGCTTTATTTTATTTATTTATTTTTTTGCACTACTGGGGATTGAACCCAGGGACATTGTACCTGAGCTACACCCCAGCCCTATGTTTTATTCTTTATTTGGAAACAGGATCTCACTAAGTTGCAGAGGGCCTCACTAAGTAGGTGAGGCTGGCCATGAACCCGGATCCTCCGGCGTCAGCCTCCCAAGTACTGGGATTACAAGCGTGCGCCACCACACCTGGCTAAGATGCTTTCTTTTAATGGTGAATTTAGTAATTATAGTTAAAGCAAGAGACACACATGATGTTAAGGGTGCAGTCCAGGAAGAAATATGTAGAACTATTAATGCTAAACTACATCTTCAACATTGTTAGTTGGATAGGGGTAACAAATATTAAGTTATAATCTGACCACCCTGGGCTGGGGATGTAGGTCAGGGGTAGAGAACTTGGCAAAGGATGGGCAAAGCTCTGGGGTCACTCTTCAGCACCACAAACAAAATAGAAAGAACAAATTCTTCCTACTATCCTTATTTTCCTTTTTCTGAAATGGCAAAGAGATAGTTGTATGAAACATTTTCTCATTCTCTGGTCAATCAAAGAAAAAATGGAGAAATTTTATGTACTATCTAATTTAAACTATAGTTGAGACTTTTATATGAACTCAGTTCTCAAAACATAGTTTTTTATTATCTAAAACCTAGATGGAATGTCCCAAATCACACCATAATATGTGTGCAAATAAACAAACATAGACCTCATAGTAGTCAAGCAAATCAATCTCATTCACCTGAAGTTTAAAATTTCAGTGAAAATATAAGTCATTAAGCCCTGAATTAGCTGCATAATGATTCTTACTGCTTTGGTGTGAATTGCACTTGTCATAATTTAATTATGGCTTTCTCCAAATTAGTCGACGGAAGTTATAGAGCATTTTATTTCTAGGCCATACCACAGGAGAATTATCAAGAAATTGAGAATTATGTGTGTTTAGTTTGAACATAATTATATTTAAAATACTGCTTCTACCTTTTCCTTGTTTCTTTAAAATGTAAATATATTATAACCTAATGATAGGAAAATCACAGCAAAGCATACATGAACAGTTAGAATTTTATGTAGACAATCATTGGTAATTCTTTTCAAATATAATGATGTAAAATTTTCATTGGAAAAAGATTGTAGAGATTGGGGATCCCTTCAGATTCCTGGATGTTAGGAATCTGTAAGACATACGTATCAAGGGGAGTTAAATTCTGATTAATTGTCAGTAGTCTCTCTTTGAGTAACTTTTATTAAGTATCTGCTATGGATATGGATAACTTAGAACTTGGCTAAAGTACAAATAAGAGATGCATGATCCTATTTTGTAACTTATGAATTATGCACACCATTTGTCTCCCATTCAGTTGCTACCAAAGATAAACAGAAACACAGATAAAAAAGTGGTACCTACGTCAAGATCAAATATTGTCTGAAAGTATCTAAAACCAGTGTTTGAAAAGGTGTTTTCAACTATTGGGTAATTTTGGCATTTCCATTGTGTGCCCCTCGATGTATTAAATGAAACAAAATGAATGTACTGAATACCTATAAAACTGGTAAAGAATTCAGCTGATGATGAAAGGCATCAGAGAAAAAAATTTACTAAAACAATCTTACCTTCAGGAATTTGCAATTTGTTTAGGAAAAGGGACTTAGCAATAAGAAGATACAGAACAGTTATGGAGACAACATACCCAGGGGTAGAGCCACATCCTCCAATACCACATTATGGCATTCATTATACAAATGAACAAAAGCAAACAAAAAGAACATTGTGCTGAAGGCCACAACAAAGCACAGAGACAGGAAACCAAGCATGGTTCACAATGAAAAGAGGTCCTGGCTGTTCACAATGGTGCTTTGTATTTTTGAAAGAATGCAAACAAACTATTCAGGGTAAATTTGGCTAAAATGAATTTCAAATATAACAATTTTGTTAAATTTGATTCTACTTGTAAAACAGAAACTAAAAGATGGAATGAAAAACAATTTAAGAGGTGATTTTTAAATGGATGTGTGTGTGTGAATTTTTGCTTGTTAAAGGAATCTGTTCATAGATGTCATTCCGTGTTCATAAAAAACATCAATGTGATTATTCGGTTTACATAATCATTCATATTAGCAATACTTACATTTTTCATAAATATGGTAAAACAGAAGTATTACTGCATATTTCTCACTTAGAAAATTTTGCGCTACAAAGCAATGAAACAGGACTTATATGGTTCATTTGTAGGGTATATAATTCTGAATATTTGCTTATACTCTGCAGAACCAGAAGGATTTTCATCTCCCAGTAACCTTGGAATATGTAATGAAACAGCCTAAATGTCCTCATATTCTGAGGATGAATACTAAGGGCTCATTAAAAAAACATTATTAATTACTTTAAATAAGTCAATTGATGTTTCTGTATGTGTATTTATATTTGTATATATGGAACTCATCAGAAGTTTATTAAAACAGTGTGTCTAATCTCAAATTATTTTAAATAGAATAAATTGAGCATTTCTTTTCCTTGACTTAGTTTTCTCTCCACAGTTGAAAAATTAAACTTGCTTTCCTCTGTGAATTATTTTGATGATAATGATATTCTATCAAGATTTAATGACTCAGACCAATCTAGCATATATTAGTATTCACATTCTAGTAACCAAACTATTAAGGGTAAAGATTTTGCATACAATATCCCATTTATATTTATATTAAAGAAGTAGAGTATTTAAAATGTTGAATCCAATGTTCCTAGAATTAATTGCTCCTATTCTACACATTTTAAGCACGGGACAGTTTAGGGTTGTTGCCGTTATTGTTTTAGTTTTAGTTTTACTGACAGATAGTTCAAAACCTAGGAGGAACCTTTAAAACAACAGATGCACACCACAGAAGCTTATGAGACTGACATTAGGAGAGAATAAACTAGAAATGGTGTTAAATATCAATTACAATGCAATTAATAATATAGAGTAGCATTTCCCATCTGTCTTTTCTTGAGATGCATATGTTTACTCTCAATAACATAACCTATAAATCTAGGAGAATTACTAAGCCAATTATAAATTGGTAGGGTGTTGCTAAATATTTATTTGCACTAATTTTCATCATCCAGACTTGAATTTTTGAGTTCCTTTGAAGTTCACTTTAAAATACACACACAAGTACATTTAAGATTTTTTTAATTCCAAGCACAAATATATTTTTGCAATTAATAAATAGTTGTATAGTCATAAGGTTACATATTCTAAATAGAAGAATCCCCTGCCATTTGCATCAAAGCTTCATTAACTGTTTTATATTGGTCTCTCCAGATCAGTTTCTTGACTGTCTTTTCATTCAATTACCTACCTACTTCTGAATTAACCCCGTGAACTACATTACTTTCTCTAATATTTACTAAATGGAGGCTTGGGAAAACCATCTGCCAAAACATATAGTGCATTTCAGAGTGATTTTCTATTTGTATATTCAAGATTTTTATTATGCCTTTTGGTTTTCTAAGTTTTCATAGACCTATTCAGTGGGATGTTAATAAATCCCTAGATAGAGAGAATAAAACAATAGGCTTCATATCCCACACTACTACTACTGATTATTCAGTATTTTCTCAGAATGTGGTTTTATTTTTTATTTTTTTTTATACTTTACTTTTGAAACCGGGTCTCACGAAGTTGCGGAGGTCCTCACTAAGTAGAGAGAGAGAGAGAAAGGGAGAGAAAGAGAGAGAGAGAGACAGGTAGAGAGAGAGAGAGAGAGAGAGAGAGAGAGAGAGAAAGAGAGAGAGCTGAGGCTGGCCGCGAACCCAGATCCTCCGGTCTCCGCCTCCCAAAGTACTGGGATTACAAGCGTGCGCCACCACGCCCGGCCAGAATGTGGTTTTAAAATGCTGATAAGGCAAAATCCAGACTCAACAGATAAAACTGTGATGCCTCTTATAAGTACAGAATAGTGGCATACATGCACTTGAGGTAAGCTCATTATTATTTAAGATCCTTCTTAGTATTTATCATACCACAAGCAGAGGGGAAAACCTAGAAACTTGCAATCAGTATTGTAACAACCCTTTTTTATACATTTCTTGGTGCATTATAATTTCACATCATAATATAGATCATAGTGATAGTGACATACATGCGCACAGCACTTGGTGAGCTTTCCCCCCGGCTCCCTCCCCACTCCCCACTTCCCCATACAGGATACTGAGATTGCCATTGGTACTCTTGCATATTTACATAATGTCAATGGAAGTGTTTCCTTTATTCATTCTCCCTCTCTCCTCCACCTCTCCCCTAGACCATGTCCTTCACTTCACTGGAGTTTCTCCTCCATTATCTGGAGTCCCTCTTGTATCCGAATTATTCCCTAGCTTCTGCATGTGAGAGAAGACATATGCCCCTTCACTTTCTGTGACTGGCTAATCTCGCTTAACATAAATACTCTCAAGGTCCCTTCATTGTCCTGCAAATGACATAATTTTGTTCTTTATTGCTGAGTAGGATTCCCTTGTGTGTATATCCCATAATTTTGTAACAAGTCTTAAAACATTTGAGTTTTTAGGTTGTAGTTCTAGCATTAACCACTTATTAGTTTTGTGACCAGTTTGTCCCTCAGTTTTCCCAACTATAAAAGTAAATAATATTACCTACTTCAGAGGGTTACTATAAGAATTTCAATGAATTACTACTATAAAGTGCTTAGATGAGTGTCTGGCACACAGAAAGCCTTTGATAAGTGTTGACATCATCATCACCATCATCATCACTTGTTCAAGATTATAGGATCAATCAAAAAATAGAAATTGATGGCAGGGGGACCCTCATCCACAGGCTGAATGGTAAAGACTGAACACAGTTGGGCTGTTTTATTTCATCCTCTGTGTTAATGATTTCCCCCTCTCCATTTTATGCCAGGAAGGGATCTTGTTGAGATAACCTTGAAATTAAAATAAGATTAAGCATGCTGTGCTGGGGAAAGAGATTTTTCTTGACCCCTATAAATTTGTATGAGGTTGAACACCTGAGTCAGGAGGGAGACCTGAGTATTTCATTGCTTGCCTCTAAAGTTGCTTCTTGGTACCACCAGAATAATAGGATCATCTGAGTTGTGACCAGCAAGATTTCTGTTTATCTTCTTTAATGTATTCCATCTCATACAAATTATCATGTTGTTGAGTTACCCAGAACCCTTAAACACATCCACTATGTTTTGGAAAGCTTTAATGAGTTGATTTCATCAGGGAAGAATCCACAAAACTCAGCTGGGCATGGTGGCATACACTTGGAATCCCAGGACTTGGGAGA
The DNA here is from genome assembly GCA_004027185.1 of Glis glis. Classification (NCBI taxonomy): domain Eukaryota; kingdom Metazoa; phylum Chordata; class Mammalia; order Rodentia; family Gliridae; genus Glis; species Glis glis. Next base: position 15,177 of record PVJS01022614.1, read on the forward strand.
CTGAGACTGGGGTTGCAGGCTTAAGGAGAGCCTCAGCAAGTAGTGAGATTCTTATCAACCTAGCAAGACCCTGTTTCAAAATAAACATAAAATAGGGATGGAAGTGTAGCTCAGAGGTAGAATGCCCCTGAGTTCAATCCCCAGTAATACACACACACGCACAAAAGACTCCACAAAACTCAAGTTCCCAGACTCCCTTGCAGCTAGATGCAAACACTTAAACTAGGTTTTACCAGTTAGTAACAAGATTCAGAATCTTTGATATGGAAACAAGCAACTTGAGAAGCACTCAACATGAGTGGACAACAAGAGTGGGAGTTTTCTCATCAGGCCATTTGTGATGTGTGGTACTGGGACCTGTGAGGTTAGACAGAACTGTTATTGTAAGTTTAGCCCCAGTCCTCCCCACAAGTATGCGAGAAGTCTATCAAATGCTCTTATAAAATCATTTCTGGATTTGTTTTTTGTGGGCTTTTTTGTGGTACTGGGGATTGAACCCAGGGGTGTTCTACGTCTGAGCTAGACCCCCAGCTCTATTTTATTTAAAACTGCATCTCACTAAGTTGTTGAGGGATTTGCTAAATTGCTGAGGATGGCCTGGAACCTGCAATCCTCCTGTCTTACCTCTCAACTACTAGGATTATAGGCATGCGCCACTATGCCCATCTATTTTCTAGATTTAAAGTAAGTGTGTGTGTGTGTGTGTGTGTGTGTGTGTGTGTGTGTGTGTTACCCAAGGAGAATTGTAGCACTGTTTTAACTTTTTGTTAAAATGAGAAAAAGTCATATATTGAAATGTTTTTAAAAGTATACATTCCAAAATACAAGCCATCTTCAATTTACAATTCTGGGAATTAGAAATCAGGTAACAACTTGACGGTTGTCGTAGAACTTGACAATAGTTATGGACATCTATATTGGTGATGGAGTAATATTAAACAATTTTCCAGAAAAAAATTGCACTCTGCGAACTGAATACTGAATGAATTTCCTTCATGGTATGTATTTCCTGCTTCTGAGAAAAATGAAAAGATTTTGCCAACCAGAATGTAGGAAACTGCAGAGCTCTCTACTTCAATCCATATCATATTTCACTGAAAGCCATTGGCCTTTTTTTATAAGCACACTAAAAGAGAGACAGATTAAGGATAGCTTTTATGGGATTTATAGGTTTGGTTCATTCATTTTTGTATGTGTAGAAAAGTAAGAGAGAATGAGAATGAAAGAATGATAAGAATGCTAAGAAGATTTACTGGTTCTTATTCTATCTTAATTCTCCAAACCCCAACTTTCATAACTCTAGGTACAGTACTTATTTAAGAAACATCAAAGAAACACCAAAAAATAGTGCACTTTAGGCTATAAAGTTTCAGGGGTAGTTTTCCCAAATAGTCTACGATCTCTATCTTCATGAACAGCCATCTGGATTGTCTCATTCCCTTGTGCTATTAGGAGTCTAGCATTCTAATTCTTAGCCTAATGTACCGTCCAAGGAAAGTTGCTTAACTTTTCTTGGAGCTGCATTTTATCAAATTATATAATAATATAAATGCACACATTTATGGTGAACTTGCTGCTAAAGGATTCGTAGATGACCTGTTTCTGGGTCAGGGTTTTGTAGAAAGCAGAGCAGCTCCCTCAAGGCAATCTATTGAAAGTCCTGGGCATGGGTTCGTAAAAAAAAAAATAAAAATAAAAAAAGCAAACAAACTATATGTACTATTATCATCATTTTATATATATATATATATATGTATATTTATGTCTATATATATGTGAATATATGATATTAATAGTACCTATTCTATAGGATTGTTGTGAGGGGTAGTTGAGATAATGCATATAAAATTTAAGGAATAACTTGGGAGACTGAGACAGGAGAATCATTGGTTCAAGGCCAGTCTGCAGTAACTGAGAGAGACCCTGTTTTAAAATTAAAAAATTAAAATAAAATAGGGCAGGGGGTATAGATGACAGGTAGAATGTCCCTGGCTTTAATCCCCAGGACCACCAAAAAATTAAAAAAATAAAAGCTCTAAAGACCCTGTACCTCTCAGTACACTTCAGCTACTTTTTTATTGTGACAGACATCGTATTTTTCAGTGCGGTCATTCAATCTTTCATCTTCCCTATACCTTGACATCATTTTGACCAGTGAAGGGTTGGGCAATTCAGTTCCACTGTAACAGGGAACTTGGGTGAGAGGGCATCAATGAGAGTGTGTTTGCTTATGAACAGCCATGGACCATCCGATCCAATGCCCACCTCAGCTAAATATCCATGCATATGTGGGGCTACAATAAAGCTACATGCCTTTGTAGGTAACTTTCATCAAAGCACAATGAAAACAAGGTTCTACCATTCTGTTAATTGTTTTGTTGTGTTAGTGTGATTGCTAGGGCTCCATTTTCATCTCTTTCAATATATCCTTAGATTAATTTACTCACCAGGCATTATTAGCAGGCCGCAGTATGTTTTTGTGTGTGTGTGTAATGCAAAGTCAAAAAGTCTCTGTGTGCTTTACTTTTTTATATTCTCCTGGCTGTATCAACATACATTATATTGTTTGTCTAATAACAATTGCCCTAAAAATTATTTCTGAGACAAAAATAATTGTTCAAATATTGCAAGGTCATAGAGATTTCTGGGCAAGCTCTGTCTTATCAATGAAAGCATCTATTGACTGAAAATGTTATGCTGCACAATGTTGGTGAGCATACCTGAGAATATATTCATGCCTCCATATTTATATATCTCTTTTTTATTATTTAATCTCAGCATAATCCTGCTGGTTTATAGCTCACTTACATAAAATGGCATATGACCATAAGTACAGGCAGACACACTCACATTAGTTCTGATGATATGGCACTCAGGCAACAAATAATCAGAAACATATTATCAAGAATTATGAAAGGCTCACTGTGCTAGGATGATGGTTTAAGCAATTAAATGCTCTCTGTTGGTATTTACTGCCTCCATATTTCAGTTAACATACAATGAGGCTCATGGTTATAATTCTTTAAAATGTGCGGAAAGGTATACAGTTTCATTATGCTCTGTGCATATCAACTCTCGTTGGCTAAGGAATGCAAAAAAATCAAGTGATAAGTTCTCCTAGTATTTCATGTGGACAAACACTTAAGGGAGTGTATTAGGGATTTGCAGAGAAACAGAACCAATAAGGAATAAAAAGTGAGAATTGTAAATAGCATGAATTGCCTCGCACCATTATGGGAGCCAAGATGCCTCCACAGTCTGACCTCTGTTAGCTGGAGGACCAGGAAAGCCAGTGGTGTCATTCTGTTCCATAGAAAGGCTGAGAATAGGGGCGCAGGTTAGGAGAGCAGTGGTGAAATTCCTTGTTGGAGTTCAAAGACTCAAGATCTAGGAATGCTGATGTCTGAGGGCAGGAGAAGATGGGTTTTTCAGCCCAAGCAGAGGAAGTCAATGAACTCTTCTGCCATTTTGTTCTATTCAGATCCTCAAGCCCAGCGTGGTGGCACACAACTGTAATCTCAGTACTTGGGAGGCTGAGACAGGAAGATCTCAGATTCTAAGCCAGCCTTAGCATCTTAGCAAGGCTCTCAGCAACTTAGTGAGCCCCTGTTTCCAAATAAAAATAAAATAGGGCTGGGGGTATAGCTCAGAGGTAGAACACCCCTGGGTTTAATCTCCAATACCACAGGGGAAATAAAAAATACAAACTCTCAATGGATTGGATGGTGTCTGCCCATATTTGTTAGGGTAAATCTTATTTGCTCAATGTAATGACAAAAATCTTATTCTTTTCAGGAGACAACCTTATGCACATGCCCAGAAAGAGTATTTTACCTGCTATCCAAGCATCCCTTAGACAAATCAAATTGACACACAAAATTAAAACTCACAGGGACCATGGGAAATGTGTGAAATCCCTCAGTGTTTAAATACAATCATCAATGTTTGTATCATGGGAACATTTTTTTCTAAAAATAAATTTGATTTTTAAATATTTTTACATCCTGCAAAATAAAAAAGAAATAAATGATGAGAGCGTCTTCAAAACAGCAGTATTTCTCTGTTACAAAACATCTTGTTACTCATTTGACAATTATAGAATTATGTTTTACTATGTACTATAATCCTGTGGAGGATGCTGTGGGCGTATGAATGTAACTGCATGTTCAGATTGGAAGCGCTAAGATATTAAATCAAGCTTGCGTTCATTCAACAAACCGCACTTGCATGTGCCCCCAACACTAGGCTCTGCCCCAGGAGCTACAAACAATACAATGAGAGCAGAGAGGCCACATTCCTGACCTCTTGTGTAAACAGGAAAATGATGGGCAATAATAAAATCATTTCTCACAACTTGTGAAAAATGAGATGGTGTAAAAGTAGAAGACTACTCTAAGCACATGAGAATAGAACCTGATTTTGCATGAACGGTCAGGAAGACTTTTCTAGGAATGTGGAGATTGAGATGAGGTGAAAAGTGAAGAGAAAATAGAAGTTAAATGGGAGAAGCGGGGGTTGGGAGCAGGTTGGGGAATGATGATGGGACAGGTTCTCTCTCCCCCTCTCACATAGAGAATATACCATACCCAAAGATGAAAGGAAACACAGCTTATCAAAGGAATTGAAGTATTATTTAATAATAATAATAATAGTAATAATAACAATAATTACATTATTTAATCATTGAAAGTCACAGAGCCAGGGGAAAATCAATGCAAACTCAGTCTAGAGCTTCCAAGAACTGAACAGGCAGGTATCATAGGTCACTTTTAGGATATGTAGCCTTCATTCTAAGAGTCAAGGGGAGCACAATCAATCATAAAATCAATGGGTACCTTAATTAAACTTATGGTTTTAAAGATTTCTAGCATCCTATTAACATGGAAAAGCCTCAGGAACAGCAGTCTTATTTGGTTTTGTTTTTAATTTCCTTTCTTTAGGATCTGTGACAATATTGGAACAAAGACTCCAGAAACATGAATGATGGCAAAGACATTCAGAAATGCATACAATCTCTTGAGTCTATAGGATTTCCAAAAATATGGATCTTCATGTTAAAAATTTGTACACTGCAGTGAAATGATATTTGGAGTTTTAGGGATAATGGTAGGCCCATGCACATAAAAAATAAAATCATAAAGGAAAGGTTTAAGGAAGAGGCCTTCAAAACTACATGATTTTTATTGGGATAGGAAAGTCCACTTATTTTAAGATACAAGGAAAGGATTTTAAGGACTGGATGGCTTAAACTGGGCTCAGGTCAATCATAACAAATCCCAATTTAGGTCCCCAGAAACCCAACACTCAGTAAATAAATTAAAAACATAAAGAATGTAGAAAATGGGGGTCACCTTTTTGTTCCTTGCCCTGTTCATCTCTCGGCCAAATTATCTCTTATTCTCAAATGTCTATAAAAGCTATGTTTGGTCTGATTTCTAAAGAGTTTCACTTAGTACAGATATCCACTAATTTGTCAAGCTAGTTTAAATCTCTTCAATTTCTGACTTTTTATTCTGCTTTTTTCCTCTCCTCCTCCTCCTCCTCCTCTTCCTCCTCCTCCTCTTCCTCCTCTTCCTCCTCCTTCTTCTTACTTCTTCTTCCTTCTTCCTTTGCTTTTGGAGTTGCACTGTCTTGTCATCATACACACACACACACACACACACACACACACACACACACAAACACATGTATATGTATACTTTTGTGGAAATCACAAGATAGATCAATGTATGTTTTCCAGAATCAGTAAGATTGGAGTAATTTTTAATGGCTGAATGGAAAGATTAACAGAAATGTTTTTAAAGATGCAAACAAGAGAAAATACGTGAAGGGGAAAGATGAAAAGTCTTGAAGTACTGGGATATTTAGGAAAACACTAAAAGGAGTAAATGGATCAAGAACCCATGAGGTAGATTTAGCCTTTGAGAGCAGAAGGGCTCACACAGGAGCAATACAAACCACATTATTGGTTTTACTGAGGCAGGTGTTCATGTCCTCGTCATGTTCCAAATGGATTTAAAGCAACTAATAAACATTCATACGCTCTGATAAAGAGAAATCTAAAATAAATTAGAAGGAAAATTAAGATAGGGTGGGAAGATAAGATAGATCTAGACCTGACTAATAAATATGCACTTGATAACTTCATCATCACTTGAGAAGAAGATTTGAAAAGTACACATTGTCTTTCTAAAAAAGAATGTGGTCATTAAAAAAAGAATATTTATACCTATAAATATATAAATCAAGCATAAAATAGCACTCACTGGATGATAAAGAACATGGGAAAATCTTGGGGTGGGGGATACAAGGAGAATTTTGAGAGGAAGTTTACAGTCCAGTGTGACTGCACACAGTAGGCTATTCTGTTTTCTCTAGCCAGTGCCCTGATTTATCCTGTTTTGAACTCATTGATTTGTACTAATTTAAGGCTCACCAACTTAATTTCTATCATTTCTTATCAAAGATGATGTTGTAAAATTCACCAAAGAGGAATAGATAACTAACAAAGTTAAAAGAATCCATCATGGCCACTGGAGGAGACAGGGGCGTGTACAGTGTGTATCTTTTTTAATCTTCTTGGGTACCTTTCATGAAGGGAACCAGAAAGCACCCAGTGTGGTAGGTCAGCGGCAATTCAAGCTTAAGTGAGTCAAAGGAAAATTTTAGGGACAGCTTTCAAGGCAACACAAATCCCAATAATAAAAGGTCCTTTAACTACATCAAAAGGACTGAGTCATTCAGGAAGCATTTATCCTGTGCCCATTCCGTGAGGATCAATAGGACCAAGGGAAAATCATTGATTTAAAGGGTCCTGAGGGGGAAAAATGAAATGAGGAACAACTGTGAAAATTTGTTCCTATCTTTATTGTAGAAAATTACCAGAAAATCTACCAAGTACATTTTCTTTTGTGTCACATGATACATTTTTAAACTTTTTTGGGAAATAATTTTAGATTAACCTAAGAGTTGGAACGATAACATGGAGAGTTTACATATATCTTTGCTCAACTCTCTGAATAGTATCATTTTACATAACCATGACATACGTCTCAAAATTAAGAAACTGATTTCTGTTCAATATTACTAATAAATGAGAAATTTTACTTGGGTATAACAAATGTTTAGGTTAATGCTCACCTTCTTCTTCTGCTAATCAGACAAAAGAGATACCTTCCGCAGAACAAAACCTATAAGAAATCTACATATCTTTGATGATATTAGCAGGTGCCTTAGCAGTGCAGGTAGACCCAAGGAAGTCAACAGTTTTTACCATCCCCTAGTATCTCTCACTTAAACGTACAATGAAGTTATCAAATTTACAATCATTGTTATCGTCAAACAAAGCAGGAGGAAATTAAAAAAATCTCTATATATAAGGAAATTGCATCTTCTTAATTTCTTTACAAATAACTATACTAACACCACCCAGTGACTATTGCTCAAGAGTTTTATAAAGGTTGGAGAAAATCACTCCATATAAAATAGTGATATTGAATCCTGTTCTCCTACATTTGAGCTACCACTTCTAGGTAGAAGATCGCAAGCCTTGGCCCTGAATCTTTATTTCTATGAACCTATGTCAAAATCATGAACTACTTACATGAAGCAATCAAAGAACTAAGACTCAGGGCATTTTAGGCAAGGGTTGTATGCAACTCACTGGGCTATATGCAACTCACACTCCTATCTTCTCTCCTTCTGATGGAGCAAGGTGAGCTACACGGATCTTGAAGAGTTCTTTTCAGTCTAGCACAGCCAAAATGTGAAAATCCTCATCTAGCTTTATCTTAGTCTGTGCCACATCACAGGTTCTCTTAGGTGTCTTAAGTTTACTTGGAAAATTTCCCTATTACTTAGTACTATCTGGTTTCTGTATTTCATAGTTACTTGTTTAGGCAAGTTTCTAAAATATTGTTGGTTGTATTTTTAATCTTAAAGTTTGGAACATGGTGGTCCTATGATATTGTAATTATATAAAGAACATTGGTGATATAGGAAAAGATATCGTTTATATAATTTTTGCTCTGATTTTGAGCCTTTTTTTGTACTGGGGATTGAACTCAAAGGTATTCTACCCCCGAGCAATGCTTTCAGTCCTGTTTTTATTTTATTTTTTTAAATTTTGAAACAGGGTTTCATCAAGTTGCTCAGAGTCTTGCTAAGTTGCTTAGGCTGGCCTCAAACCTTCAATCCTCCTGGCTCAGCCGCCCAAGTACGGGGCAGATTTTGAGCCTTTTGAATTCTGTATGAGCCACCCATTGCCAATTCCTTCTTATAAGTTTGGCATGTTTTTTCTTTTTTCTTTCCAAGAAGCTTATGACAGGAAGTCATTTGGGCATATTTAACTAGCACTCAAAATTACACCATATTTCACTAAACTACCTGCTACTGCTATCAGACTGTGAAAGGGTAGTTGTAAAGGATAAAGTGACATTTTTTGTCCAATCTTTGATAACAAAAACTTCAAATGAAAACTGATTTTTAAATCAAAGAAAAGTGTCTCTTTTCAGTAAGATTCTCTCTACTCAAGGAAGTGACTAGAATCTTCAACTACAGTCTTCATTTTAATCATTACTCATTTTCTTTTTTTTCAATTTACTCCAAGTTTATTTGCAGGAGCCCTAACTATTTGTATAACACCTTCATTTTTATAAGACATGTTTAAACCATCATTTGGAAATGAGGTTATGGCTGGATAAGGAGAAAACCATTATCTAGCCTTTCCCATATTCAACATTCCAAAATTTAGAAATCACTTGATTACCATAAAATTCCTTACTGAGTTTTCACACTTCTAAAATGATCAATCCATCCATCAATCAATCAAAGGTTAAATTTTTGCTCAACAGGATAATAAATGTCTGGTAATTCCACAAGAACTGTATAAGCTTACACAAACATCATTAATCACCTGTGTCTAACCACAGACATTATATTCCTAATTCTGGTAATGATTGAATAATTTTATCAGACTATCACTCCTAGCATCTATAATTATAGATTCTGAAAAAATATACAAATACCAACCTTCTTAATATACAAAAGAGCATACATGACTAGGTAGGAGGTGAAGGGCATAAGATCTTTAAAGGATCACAAAAGATTCAGGTGGCAGTGTTTATAACTGAAATTTTTATCTAATTTTCCTTTGGATATATGCAATCATTTGCATGGGATTCAGTTCATGCATAAAGGTAGAGATTGTTAGATAGAATCACAGAGATCAAGATCCAGGCCAAGCAGAGTAACTTCAAGTTTAGGCAAGAAAATAGAAAACAGAATCCAAAACAGAAGATACCACAGTGGGGGAAGCCCAAAGTTCCTACATACAAAAATTCACTGAGATAATTGGCTGAATTCATTAAGGATGTCTAAGGTCTAAGAAATCTAGAGTAAATATTTAGGTATAAAGGCTAACGTGACTGAGTAGATATCTTAACAGCTAATCCATCCTATGAAAATTTACATTTTATAGTTTGAACCTAGCTGGGCATGGTGGTGCTCGCCTGTATTCTCCACTACTCAGGAGGAGTCTGAGGCCAGTTTGGGCAACATAGCAAGACCCTATAATAAAATAAATGAATAAATAAATAAATAAACCTAAGTAATTTAGGGGATGGATAAATACCTCAGGATTTCCAATGAAAGTGTAAAAGAGGAATGCTGCAGGAATAAAAATCATATCACAGTACTGATAACTTAGGGGGAGAGCACAAAATAAGTCAAATAAAATTTTGAATAGGAAATATGTGTATGGGAACCATTAGTATCAGATTTTATGCCATGCACCTTAATTTTTTTTTGATATTCAAGTAAAGACTATAAAATAATTCAGGCTAATTTCTTTATGATTAATAAACTAAAACTAAATAAATAACAAAACATTAAATAAAATTACAACTTTCTCTTATATGTGCAAGCTAATAAAGTTGAAATTTTCTTTGAAAGACCTCAGTACCTTCTTCTAATTTAAAAATACATCTACCAAGTCACTCAGCATCTTGAGCCTCAAATATTTACCAAAGAAACATGGAAAGATATAGCCATATAAACTCGTATAGTAAGGTTCACTCCCATGTTTATAATAGTCTAAAACAGAACAACATAAATTTCCAACAATTCTTAAATCTACACAATACATAGTTGTACAACGAACCACTACTCTGCAGTCAAAAGAAATGAGTACTGCTATATGAAAAAACAGGAAAGAATTGCCAAATATTGAACTTGAGTGAGAGAAGTCATACAGAAAATAGCTGGCACTACATAACAGTATTAAGTGTAGTTCTCAAGTAGGCAAAAAGAATTTAACATGAAAGAAATCAGAGTAGTGACTTGCCTCGGGAATTCAGGTCAAGGATAGGAATTAAGTAGGACATGAGAGTTCTGTTGGAAATGTTAGATAATTCTATATCTTGATTGGAGAAGTGATCACATGTAAGAATAAATGTTTATCAAAGTATGTTCATCTTTACATTTAAAAGCTTCTGGGGAGCCGGGCGTGGTGGCGCACGCTTGTAATCCCAGTACTTTGGGAGGCGGAGACCGGAGGATCCGGGTTCGCGGCCAGCCTCAGCTCTCACTCTGTCTCTCTCTGTCTCTCTCTCTCTCTCTCCTTAGTGAGGCCCTCCGCAACCTCGTGAGACCCGGTTTCAAAATAAAGCATAAAAAATAGGGCCGGGGGCATAGCGCGGAGGTAGAACGCCTCTGCGTTCAATCCCTGGTACCGCAAAAAAAAAAAAAAAAAAAAAACTTCTGGGGCTGGCCTTGAACCTGTGATCCTCCTCTCTCAGCCTCCCAAGTACTGGGATTACAGGCATGTGCTACAGTGCCTGGCTGATTTATATCCTATTTAAATGAGAGTGTTCTAGAATATGTTTTCAAAAGTGAAGCCTGGCATCAACATTGTATTTTATATTTACTCAACAATGTATTTTATATTTTATTTCATGGTTATTTTATATAACCATGAAAACTTGATGCATTTTGCGGAGAGAGAGTCTGCACCCCTCTCTATCCAGTGATGCCCCTTTGGAGTTGTTTTTCAGAATGCAGAAAGTCGTGATTACCAGCACAAATGAATCAGAATTTGGCTTTGGTTTCCCAAAGGAAAAAAAAATCTTGTCATTTCCAAGAATAGTTGAGAGCCAGGCATGGTGGCGCACGCTTGTAATCCCAGTACTTTGGGAGGCGGAGACCGGAGAATCCGGGTTCGCGGCCAGCCTCAGCTCGCTCTCTCTCTCTCTCTCTCTCTCTTCCTGTTTCTCCCTCTCTCTCTCTCTCTCTCTCTACCTAGTGAGGCCCTCCGCAACTTCGTGAGACCTGGTTTCAAAATAAAGTATAAAAAAATAGGGCCGGGGGTGTAGCGCGGAGGTAGAACGCCCCTGGGTTCAATCCCCAGTACCACAAAAAAAAAAAATAAATAAATAAATAAATAAAGAATAGTTGAAACTGTTGAGTGTGAGATGGCTTTGCTCTCTATGAGAGTGAAGATTGACATTGCTTCAGGCTGGAAGACAAACTATTGTACAGGAGGAAATCAAAATGTTTGAATCATCTTGTTACCAGTATGTTATTTAATAAACCTTCAATGATCACTTCTTATTTCTTAAGTCATGGAAGCTACTCACTTCCTGGCAAAGACTTGATAGATCCATTCCTACATCAGCACGCCGTGGTCTTAACTCGTGGCTTTGGCAACCTCTTTCCTACACATTTTTCTGTGTATTCCTGAAGTGCATTCCGTCACTTATTTCAGATATTTTATTTATTTTTTTTTTCTTTGTGGTACTGGGGATTGAACCCAGGGGTGTTCTACCTCCGTGCTACACCCCCGACCCTATTTTTTTTATACTTGATTTTGAAACTGGGTCTCATGAAGTTGCGGAGGGCCTCACTAGGTAAAGAGAGAGAGAGAGAGAGAGAGAGAGAGCGAGCTGAGGCTGGCCACGAACCCGGATCCACCGGTCTCCGCCTCCCAAAGTACTGGGATTACAAGTGTGTGCCACCACGCCCGGCTTTATTTTTTATTTTTATTTTTGCAGTACTGGGGGATTGAACCCAGGGGCATTCTACCTCCAAGCTACATCCCCAGCCCTATATTTTATTCTTCATTTTGAAACAGGGTCTAAGTTGCAGAGGGTCTCACTAAGTAGCTGAAGTTGGCAGCGAACCTGTAATCTTTCTGTCTCAGTCAACCAAGTACTGGGATTTCAAGCATGTGCCACCATGCCTGGCTTAGATATTTTATTTTAAATGAAAATTTGCCTCCTCAGGTAGCACTTCCTTGAAAACCCTATTTAAAATTGGAGTTATCCATCCCAAACTCCCTAATACTTCCTCCAGTTTTCCCCCTGTTATATTTAGCTCCATCTCACATCCTGTATAACTACTAACTTATTGATCTATGATATGTCTCCACACACTAGATGTACTCTTCAAGGGGCTTTCTCATTTTTTATACTTACCCCTAAATCACAGACTATAGCAATGCTATCTCACCTCAAATAAATACCTGTTGAGTAGGTCATCATGTTGTGTAACTTCAGTAAGTACTCAAAGGTAATGTGAGGTCAAGACTTTGACTTGAATTGAGTGCATTAATTAATTTAAATTCCTACTGGGTGCATGATTGTATTTTTGGAAATAATAAGGCATATCACAAATATGGAAGAAATAAATGTTTCACTTGTAAAATCTGATTTTATTTCATGTATTTATTTTTGTGGTACTGAGGACTGAACCCCTGGGAATTCTACCTCTGAGCTACACCCCCAGAGCTTTTTATTTTTTTTTGTTTTGTGTTGTTGAGGCTGTCCTCAAACCTGCAATCCTCCTGTCTCAGCCTCCCAAGAACTGGGATTACAGGTCTGTGCCACTACACCCAGCTTAAAATCTTATGTCATTTGATAATAAAAAGTAACTACCACATAACTATATTCTTTGAAATATTATAGATTACTTTTTGACAATTGAAACAAATATAGTTATACTAAATGAGTATCAATGGAATATAGACCACATTATATTGATACAAAAAATCTAGGCAGTAAATAAAAAATGAGTGAATTTTTAATACTTGGGTGATTAGCAGAAAGCAAATGAATTAAATACTTAATAGATTCTTGTAGTATAACAAAATGAAGCATAGCAAAGTTTCTTTTCATCTAAATATTACTAAATAAGATATTATAGCTGTAGGTCATAGCAATGTATATCATACTTTAGAGATTTGATCAGGACAATATTTTTTTTCTCGTTTGATGCCTTACGGCATATTTGACATATTTGTACCATCATAACACCATTGCCCAAATTAGTGACAAATTCATCATCCCAAGAATGTTTAAATTGTATTTAAATCCAATCCAACTATTAGACTTACCATCTATGTAACCATACATTAGTCCCTTAAATCTCTGAATTCAGGTTGCTTACCAAGAAAGGTGGATATACCGTGTATCTATTGTAAAGGAGTATTGTGAAAAACAAAAGAGTTAATGCAAAAGTAAAAGGTGCAAAATATCTACTTAGGGAATAAAATATTAGCTACTATATAAACATAATCTGGCCTTTAAGAATTTAAATAACATAAAAATTATTAATACTAATATATATGGGTTTAATTGCCTAGTATTGTTCTAAGATCTTTTTTTTTTTTTTTTGAGGTACCGGGGATAGAGGATAGAACCCAGGGGCATTCCACCTCTGCGCTACATCCCCAGCCCAATTTTTTTTTATACTTTATTTTGAAACCGGGTCTCACGAAGTTGTGGAGGGCCTCACTAGGTAGAGAGAGAGAGAGAGAGACAGGGAGAGAGAGAGAGAGAAAAAAAGAGAGAGAGAGCTGAGGCTGGCTGCAAACCTGGATCCGCCGGTCTCCGCCTCCCAAAGTACTGGGATTACAAGCATGCGCCACCAAGCCCGGCTTGGTGATCATTTTTTCATATATTTATTGGTCATTTGTATTTCTTCTTTTGTGAAGTATCTATTTAGTTCACTTACCCATCTTTTGATTGGGTTACTTGTTTTTTTGGTGGTGAGTTTCTTGTGTTCTTTGTATATTCTAGATATCAGTCCTCTATCAGAGGAGTAGCTGGCAAAGATCTTCTCCCATTCTGTCGACACTGTTGAGGTTCTTGATAGTTTCCTTTGCTGCACAGAAACTCTTTGGTTAAATATAATCCCATGTATTAATTCTTGTTTCAATTTCTTGTGCCTTTAGGGTCTTATTGTGGAAGTTGTTACCCGTGCCTGTATGTTGGAGTGTTGGTCCTTTGACTTCTTCAAGTAACTGCAAAGTCTATCGTCTAATTTCCAACTCTTTTATCCATCTTGAGTTGACTCTTATACAGGTTGAGAAGGTGGGATTTATTTCCATTTTCTACATATGGATCACCAGTTTTGCTAACACCTTTTGTTGAAAAAACTGTCTTTTTCTCCAATGTATGTGTTTGGCACCTGTGTTGAAAATCAATTGGCAGTAAGTGTGTGGATTTGTTGCTGAACATTCTATTGTGCCCCATTGGTCTATGTGTCTGCTTTTGCACCTGATAGTATGATGTTTTTATTACTATTGCTCTGTATTATAGTTTGAAGTCAGGTATTGTGATGTCTCCTGAATGGTTCTTATTGTTGAGGACTATTTTGGTTATTCTGGGTCTTTTGTTCTTTCCTATGAATTTAAGGACTGACAAAAATTGAAACTTCAGATGTTTTCCCTCATATGTGGAAGCTAGGGAGAAATTGGGACACAGGAGGGACTCCTCATAAAGGAGGAGAAACTTTAGTGGAGTGAGGGAGGGGAACCAATAGAGGGAGGTGAGAGGGGGAAGGAAGACTTGAAGAGGGAAACACCTCAATGGACATGATGTACATACACAAATTTATCAATGTCAATCACAGTGTTGTGCATGGGAAGGTGGGAAGGTAGAGGGAATGGGGTGGGAGTTGGGGGAGGGATCAATGAGTGCTGTATGCATGTATGCCTCTATCACTTTTGAACTTCATTAAGATGTATGATTACAATGCAACAATTAAAAATAAGTTGTGAAGCCGGACGTGGTGGCGCACACTTGTAATCCCAGTACTTTGGGAGGCGGAGACCTGAGGATCCGGGTTCGCAGTCAGCCTCAGCTCTCTCGCTCTCTCTCTCCCTGTCTCTCTCTCTCTCTCTCTCTCTCTCTCTCTCTCTC
>PVJS01022615.1:0-30371 GCA_004027185.1 Glis glis
GCTCCCGCTCCGGCTCCCGCTCCGGCTCCCGCTCCGGCTGCGGCTCCCGCTCCGGCTCCGGCTCCGGTTCCGGCTCCCGCTCCCGCTCCGGCTCCGGTTCCGGCTCCCGCTCCCGCTCCGGCTCCGGCTCCGGCTCCCGCTCCGGCTCCCGCTCCCGCTCAGCTCCGGCCGCGCGGGCTCGCGCCGGGCTCGGCAGGCGGGGGCGCGTGGGCACGAGGCGCGGGCACGGGGCGCGGGCACGGGGCGGGCGAGGCGCGCGCCCGCGGCCACAACCGTTAAACCGGCGGCGCGCTCGCCTGCGGCCGGGCGGCGCGTGTGCGCGGAGGCTCGGGACGGCGGACTCGCCGAGCGCGGAGGGCGCGCCAGGCAGCCTCTGTGAGCGAGGCCGCCGTCAGAGGGGCCGCGCCCCGGAGGCCGCGCAGGGACCCTGAGAGGACCGCGATGCGCTGCCATCTCCGTCCCCGGCCGCTGATTTGCTCGTTTTATTCATCTCTGAGGACACTGGTGAAAAGGACAAGTCCTTCCTGCTTGGCCGGTCACCATCCAGGGGGCGCAGGGGCTGGAAAACAGCCGTGTAGTCCATACCGATGGGGATTGGGCAGCACTGATTGATAATAGGTGTCAATTGCTAATAGAACAAGCTCTCATACTCAGGCAGAACAATAAAATCCTTTTCTCTGTCTCTAAGTTGTCAGCCGAGAGCTGCAGCCCAGGTTAACCTTGGTCAGCTGAAAGTCGGCTGTTAGCCAGCTGAACACTGAATGTTACAGGCACAGACACATGCAATTAGAAAAGAAATATAGACTTTCACAACAGCTAAGACTAGTATTAAAAGATGAAAAAGCAAGCTATATTAACCCAATATTAACAATAACACAAAATAGTTATAGTCCTAAATCCTCCATACTTTAAAAGAGTATATTCCTGTTTCCTTTATTATAAAACAAGTTTTCAATATAATAAGTAACTTCTAGCAGATAGAAGAAGATGCTGAGAACTCACCAAGGGCACAGGTGGGCAATACACATGCTTTAATGAAAATAAAAACAAAGAATAAAGCAGGCTTTTAACATACAGCTCCCTGACCTTGCTAACCAAGCAATACCTTTTGATCAGTGATATCAGGCCTATCTGTCCCTGTGAGGATGAACAAAGAAGGCTAGCAGAAAAGGTTTAATTGGCTGATCTGCACCAGCGTTTGGTGGGAAAAGAAGACTATTGGTTAAGCAGGATAAGAAACAAGAGATAATTAATTCCTATAAAAATTGTATATGTTAAAAGGCATTAGTGCCTTACTTTCAAGGCACTCCACTATGTCACCTGTGGCGTAGTGCTTTGATTTCTCTGTCCCCATTTTCTCTCTGTAATAATAAAACTTTGCGGGCCGGGCATAGTGGCGCACACTTGTAATCCCAGTACTTGGGAGGCAGAGACCAGAGGATCTGGGTTCGCGCGGCCAGCCTCAGCTACTTAGTGAGGCCCTCCGCAACTTCGTGAGACCCGGTTTCAAAATAAAGTATAAAAAATAGGGCTGGGGGTGTAGCTCGGAGGTAGAATGCCCCTGGGTTTAATCCCCGGTACTGCAAAAAAATATAATAATAATAAAACTTTGCTTAAGCTTACAACAGTGCAGTTCTGGCTAACTTTTTCTAAACTAGTTAAGAACAAGAATTCACGGCGTTGCTCCAAACTGTAACACATACTGCCTGCTGTGGTGGAAGAGCATTTAGGCTGGGAGCCAGGTAAAATACCCACTAGCTGGGTGTGGTGTCACATGCCTGCAATCCCAGTACTTGGGAGGCTGAGATAGGAAGATCACAGGTTCAAGGCGAGCCTTAGCAACTTAGTGAGGCCCTCAGAAACTTAGTGAGACCTTCAATAACTTAGTGAGACCCTGCTTCATAATTTTTTTTAAAAAATAGGACTGGGGGTGTAGCTTGTAGGTTGAATCGCCCTGGGTTCAATCTCCAGTACCAAAAAAAAAAAAAGAAAGAAAGAAAGAAAAAGAATACTGACTGACTCTTAGGCTAGGTGGGAGTTTTTGGAGCCAGGGATGCTTTCTTTGTTACTAGTTGGCTGAGAGAAAAAGTTAGGAGAGGAAGTATAGAGAGAAAAGAAATCGTGCCTAGTGTGGAGTAAATGGGGTTGGGCAAAGAGTACTAGGGAAATGAGACAGGAGAGGTGACCTGAATCAGAGCTCCAGCCTTAATTTATGGTTTGCCTTTCAAGTGAAGTGCAATTTTTGAAGAATTTTAAACAAGTATCAACATGATCAAAATTGAATATTTGAAAGATCATTCCGACAGCAGGGTGGAGGGTAGATATTTGAAGGAGTGGAAGATAGAGCAAAATTAAATGAGCCACATGAAGTCCTCAGAGGTATTAGGATCACTCCAGGAAGAAATAAGTTGTCTGAATTAAGTAGGGAATAATAAGTGATAAACCCAGGAGATGCAGAAACCAATACAGTTCAGTGACAGGTTGGATGGGAGAGGCAAATGTGAAGAGCATATAAGGTGACAGGTTTCTGACTTGGCCAAAGTAGTGAGTCAGTGTTGATGACATAAAGTAGGAAATGCAAGAGGCAAAAAACGTTTGGGAGAAGGAAATGAGTTCAGATTTGGAATTACATATGAGATTATGACAGGATGTTTGAGATATCCAAAAAGCTACCAATCTCACATGTACAGGGAGTGGGGCTGGATCCAGAGGAAAACACAACAAGTGCTGTGTGTGTGTATGTTTGCATCACTTTGAACCTTACTATGATGCATAATTACAATGCACCAATAAAAGTATATTTTTTAAATGCAAGTAACTTCCAAAGTAGGCTAGAAACCAGGAGGATATGTAAAGGCAAATAAAGCTGTACTGGAATGGGACAGCTGAAGAAGGAAGACTTCTGAAAAGGGATCATCTAGGCCTGAAGGCAGGTGTAGAATAAACAAGTGTTTAGGTGAAGTAATGGTAGGTATTAATGACCTGGGGTGGGGAAAAAATGAAAGTTGGCATATTCTAGAAACTCATGTAAGACCAGTATGGTTGGGCTTTAGAAAGGAAAAAAGAAAATATTGAAGAGGAATTTGGAGAAATGGAAAAGCTGAAATTATGGTGTTTTGTAGGCTCTAGTAAGGAAGTTCAATTTTATTTTAAAAACATTGGGAAGCATTGAAGGGTCTTAAGTGAGGCAGCAATATGATAGAATTTACCATTTTAAAAGGTGTGGCATTTCACAAGAACTTCCATGTATAGTAAAGTTATTACTAGCTGTCTTGGTATAGAAATGGCTTCCAGGAACACTCCTACCACCCACTGAAACAGCTCACCTGGCATCAGAGACTAATGTGCAGAGTCAGATGACGTGTCCTGGTAAGAATGGGTCCTGTGGTATAAGGTACGTACCAGAAGTCTATGGACAGTGGAGTCAATACAGTCTTCCAACCCCCAGATGTAGAAAATTGTAGGTGCAGGATTCAATTCTCATTGACCTAGTCAAAATAGGTGTTTTCTTCTTCAGGAATGCTTTTAAAAATTCATCATATATAATTTCACATACAGATGTATTACTTTGTAATTACTATATGAAATCAATAGTAATTGTTTTGACAAAACTGTTAATTGGGAAGAAAATTTTTCAGGTAAAACTAAAATCAGTAAATTTATTGAGGGAAAAAGGCAAATTTTTAAATAGAAGTAAAAAATAAACTCCTGAATTTTTTGATAATCGATGAAGGAAAACGAACCACATAAACACATTGGAACTTTACAAAAATTCATTTAGCATGAAATATTGGCATCTGTAAGGATAATACAGGATTCAATATACCTTTACAACAAGAACTTGACAACAAACAGGTCAATGAGCCTTAGCAATTTAAAGAGTATTTAAGAAAACGCAAAGTGCCTTGAAATCACAGAGCTTACACAAATGCATGACAGGCTTCCTCAAATATAGCAGTACTAAAATTTGACATATTACCATTAACAAACTGTAAAACCAAAATTAACTTTTCTAAACTTACAATAATAAGTAACAATGCTCAAATGAAATACCAAATTATTCATTCTCACTAGAGACAATATGCCACAAAATTATTGTTAAATGGTAACGCAAACAAAACTTACAAAGCTAAAAAGATAGGGGAAACAGCAGTGGTTCAGGCAGTTAAAATATTATTTTTCTGAATTTTTTGTTTGTGGTATTTGTCATCCTTTCAAAGTCTGTAATTTGTTTTTATTGCTTTAACTCACATCTAATGTGTGTTGCTACGTGTAAGTAGAGGCTGTATTCACAATTATAGTTTCATATTTAACACTACCTTCACAGTACCTTGAACTAGTAACACATGACTGCATACACACACACACACACACACACACACACACACACACACACCCAGTTACCTGCTCTCGTAGTATGTACTGTTTAGTGAGGGTCCAGATATGCAAAGACTGTTTCAATTTGATAAGCTAACTGTCATAGTAAAAGTACTATACCTCTTTTGTCGTCGTCGTTTGGTGCACCGTAATTTTAAATCATATAGGGGTATAGAGTGTCAGAAATATACATGTACACAGCACTTTGTGCCCTCCCCACTGGGTCCCTTCCCCCTCCCTCCTCCTCCTTGTGCCTGTCTTTGAGACTGGAATTGGTAATTTTGTATATATTCATAGCATTATTTCAACTGTTAGATTCTTTACACAAAATGGAATTTTACTTGGTCATAAAAAAGAACAAAATCAGGCCATTTGCAGGAAAATGGATAGAACTCAAGAATACTATACTAAACGAGTACAGCCAGCCTCAAAAAACGAGTAGATGTATGTTCTTTCTTTTTTTATTTATTTAATGGTGCATTTGTAATCATACATCTTGATGAGGTAGATGCATACATGCACACATCACTCATTTCTCATATGTGGAAGCTAGCAAGATACTCGGAAATATGGACAATAACAGATAGATAAGCAGACTCCAAAGGAGTGATTAGAGAAGGGAGGAGGGGGGAAAAGCACTGTATCTTAACCTAGGGAGGTGTTACTGGAAAAGCTGAAGGGGTGCAGTCTTTAGTGTCTACCAAGTCATCTCCTCCTTACCAACCTCCTACCAATAGCCTGCCTCTCATTTTTCCACAAACATTTACAAAGCACGTTATTGAGGCTACATACACAAACACATACACACATTCTTACAGTAGTCCCCCCTTTATTCACGGTTTCTCTTTCCATGGTTTCAGTTTACCGACAGTCAATAGTAGTCTGAAGATTTTAAAAGAAAATTCCAGAAATAAACAATTCATAAGTTTTAATGTTGTTCTAAGTAGCCTCGTGGATTCTCACAATGCCCTGCTCCATCCCAACCAGCACTTGAGTAATCCCTGTGTCCAGCAGGTCCACACTGTATAACACTATACTCCTACTGATCACTTAGTTGCCTTCTCAGTTATCAGGTGGACTGTCTCATTATCACCGTTTTCAAGGAACCCATATTTTACATAAGAATGGACCCAAATCACAAGAGTAACAATTCTGGCAACTTTATTCATTCTTAGAATTGTTCTGTTTTATTAATAGCTATTATTGGTAACCTCTTACTGTGCCTAATTTATAACTTAAATTTTATCACAGGTATGCATGCATAGGAAAAAATATTATGTATAAGATTCAATGCTATCCACAGTTTCTAGCATCGACTGGGAATCTGGAAAGGATAAAGGGACGAGTACTATTATATAGCAATGTGTTAAAAGTTATAATAAGTTGGGCATGGTGGCACATGTCTATAATCCCAGTACCTGGGAGGCTGAGACAAGAGGATCGCAGGTTCAAAGCCAGTTTCAGCAACTTAGTGAGGCCCTTAGAAACTTAGTTAGACCCTGTCTCAAAAAATAAAATAGGGCTGGGGGTGTGCTTGGAGGTAGAATGCCCCTGGGTTCAATGTCCAGTACCTAAAATAAAATAAAATAAAATAAAATAAAATAAAATAAAAGCTATAATAAAGATTTGGTTCCGTTTAGCTCAGCTTAGCAAAGATGTTTTGAAGGCCTATATGTATTATGTGCTGGGAATTGAAGCTACAAAGGCAAACTGAAATAAGACTTATTATGACTGATGCACAATCAACCAGAAGACACTGATAGTCTAATAATAGTGCCTATAAACTAAGTAAAATAGAGGGTAGTATATGTAGTGGAAGTTTACATGAAATCAAAGTGTTATAAGGAAAGATAATTCTGCTGAAGGGTGGAAGAAAATGAAAAGGATCATCACTGAAGGGTTCATACGGAAGCAACGCTTGAGCAGAATTTTCAAGGACAATAAGTTTACTCACTTAGAAAAGGATATTTCTTGGAGGTAGAAGGGCAAGCCCAAAGGCATCTAGGAATGAAACAGCAGTCAATACAAGAAAACAACAATAATTTCTGCAGAAACTCAAAATACAAGAGACTGCTTGGGAGTGGCTCAATATTAAGCTAAATAAAGATAAAGCATGTTATCTCCTTTATAAGGCTCTGGAAAGACACTAAAGGATGTTAGATTGGGTGTGATGCCATATGCCCTGTGCTAGCTTTTCATCACTGTGACAAATACTTGAGAAAAATCATCTTAAAGGAAGAAAGAATTCTTTTGGCTCATGGTTTCGGAGGATTCAGTCCACTGTCAGCTGGCTGCTCTGCTTTGGGCCTGAGGTGAGGCCAAACATCATGGAAAAAGAACATGGTGGAGGGAAGCTGTTCACTCATGGCAGCCGGGAAACAAGAGAAAGAGAGCACGGAATGGGCTAAGCACGAGATTTACCCTTCCAGGCAATGCCCCCAGTGGCCCACTTACTCTATACCACCTCCCAATAATTCCATCAAATTATTAGTCCCTCAATGAATAAACCCATTGCTGAGGTCAGAGCCCTCATGATCCAATCACTTCCCCAGAGCCCCCCCTCTGGACAGTGCTGCACTGGACAGCACACCTTCAATATGAATCTTTGGGGGACACTTTATATCCAAACCATAGCAGAATCATTTGGAAAAGAATTACTTAAATGACAGTGTGGAAAATGGGTTGAGGAAAGGGTAGGAAGCAGGCAAGGCAAGAAGAGAGGCAGGGAAATGGGTTCAGAGATTGTTACAGTAATCCAGGCAATGTACATAAGAGCTATAAGTAAGATAGGTAGTGTCCACGAAGAAAGAAAAGTGCACATAGCTGAGAAAATAAGTGAGAACTGGCAGAGTGTAGAGCTTGTGAGAATGAGAAGTGTAAAAGCTATCGACTCAGGCACCCCGATGAAATGGGTATAGGAGGCAGGATCTACTGTAGAAAGCAGTAGGACTTTAAAGTTTTAACAGGTTCAAAGAACTGTGAGTCTAGACTACAGCATGAGGCCATTCATGTTGACATTTAAAGCAGTGACACATGCAAGAATGAGAATCAGGTACTGAAGTCTGCCCTGATGATGAGGGTGTCAAGGGAGACCTGTGGACGCCAGATGATGGGCAGAGAGGAAGCAGTGCAGGAAGAAGTAAGGCAGATATGAAGGCACAGACCATGAAGAAACAGGGCATTATATAAGGTAAGACGTTCTCCATACATCTCCTAAACTCTTGCTGAAGGCTTAATAATTCACAAAAAATTAATTCATTTTCTCCATGATTGTTTAAATATCCAGTATCTTAAGCCAAAGTTATATTTGATGTAGAAATATCAGCCATGACAAGGTTTTTCAGATAAACTTATGGGAGCACTGGGAACTTTATTCTGTAGTTCAGTATTTGGCTATTAGTAGTTACACATATGAATAGGCCAATCGGAGTCTTCAAAAAAACTTGATCAGAGCAACGTGTGTGATCATTTCCTATTTAGTAAGTTGCCTTACATGGCTGTGACAAAAGTGAAAAGACTATGGGAGATCAAAGGTGATTCCCAGAAAGAATATGGGCCCTTTATTTTTCGGCTTTTTATGCAGTATTCCACCTCAAGTCAAACACATACATATTTAGCAAAATGTAAATAGTATTTATTTAAATTTCTAAGTATAATTAATTTAAAAATTAAAAGTCTATCTTTTATGAGCGTTTTGTACATTTTACAATCATTTAATGAATAATGTCATTACAAAAAAAATGAATGAAGTTATATTATTTAAAGTTCATCACGTCAATTTCCTCATATTTAATAGATAATATTCCTACCATCTTTACTTGTAAAAACAAAAATATATATTTTGTTACATAAAACTAAATGCTGTAAGATTAGTTTAGTTGGATATAATATCAAATTCCTAGAAGAATTTTTAACTAGAGTATTCTATTATTTTGAAATCAATAATTTGTATAAAAATGTTTTCTAGTAATTTTCTTTAAACAGGTGACTATAGGCAATAAACAGCAGGGGGCACAACACCCAAAAGTTATTCACTACAAAGCGAAGCACAGTAAAATCTTGTATACTGGAAAGCAGAAAGATTTTGGAGGCAGAGAGACTGATTCTAGCTAGTGGTTTAGCTTTTTTTTATAATCATAACTATGATGGAGATTAAATGTTAGCATGTAAGGTGTCTTAATAAATACTAAGGCTTTTACTTTTTTGCTTATTACATGTATAGGCATGTACACACTAGAAACATCTATGTAGTAAGTGAAAATTTAGACTTTATAGCAATTTATGCAGATCATGAACATGAAAATGGCTATAGAATTTTATAGTATAGAGTACAAGTGTAGCCATATGAAACTAAACAAAATAAAATGACACAAAATAAATGGCATTATTTACTCAAATACAGTAGCAGATTTTTCTACATGAAAAAATATGAATGTGAGTGAAAGTAAAAGCAAACGTGTATGTATTTTCAACCTGGTGTAGTACAGTGTATTTCAGGGCATGATCCAGAAAATATATCCCAATCATCCAGAAGTGCTTGTTTTGAATGTAGATTCCTGTACAACTTAAAATCTACCTTTTCAGATTTATGGAGAAGCACCTCCATGTCCTTTGGTAAGACAGAAACAAGAATATTTGCTTCCTTGGTTTCTCTGGATATTTAAACACACATTTTATGAGGCTAGTGCTGTACCTGGCCCATATCATTATTTGGTTCCTTTCTTCTAAAATAGCGTGTATATTCACAAATGGCTTGCTCAAGAATACCTGATTATGGTACCATTTTTCTCTTCTAAGAAGAACTAAGGCAATTTTCGTTACTCTGGGCATCAGGGGACAAACTGTTCCTTTTCTGATTAATGGCTATGGTGTATTATTTCAAAAAATATTTCTCTAGGACTTTCTATTTTCACTAGGTACTAGAAACATGCTCTATTTTAAAAAAAACCAGAGCATAAAGTTATCATAAATTTGAATTTAGTTAAAATTTTATGGTATTCATATCTGACTAAGCTTAAATATGTATTTGTTAACTTTAAAACATAAGGTTTTATCAGTGAAATTCATTGGCTTTGATTTTTTTTTTTTTTTGCAGTACCAGGGATTGAACCCAGGGGCGTTTTACCTCCGCGCTACGCCCCCGGCCCTATTTTTTATACTTTATTTTGAAACCGGGTCTCACGAAGTTGCGGAGGGCCTCACTAAGTATAGAGAGAGAGAGAGAGAGAGAGAGAGAGAGAGAGAGAGCTGAGGCTGGCCGCGAACCCGGATCCTCCGGTCTCTGCCTCCCAAAGTACTGGGATTACAAGCGTGCGCCACCACGCCTGGCTGGCTTTGATTTTAATACATTTATTTTAAAACTTCAAAAATCAGAATGAAATATAACAAATATTGATGTGATCATAATATATTGTTCTGACTTACTTAGCAACTTGAACTTTGCAACTACAAATTTAGTTCAAAAATTTTCAAGAAATCAGTTCTCTGATCACACAGATACCTACTCTTAACAGTTTTTTCTTTTCCTTAGTGTTTTCAACACATATACATAAAATATTTTCCTCAAAGTGGATCATACAGTACATATTGATTTGCAATTTTATTTTGTCACATGATATTTTGTGAACCATTTCCAATTCAATAGATGAAAATTTTCATCATATTCTCATTGATCGCTAGTTATTATATAGTAAAAATGTGCCATAATTTATTTCACTCATCCCACATTATTGGGTTTTTAAGTGGTTTTTTGTTTGGGTTTTTTTTTTTGGTACTAGGGATTGAACCCAGGGGCATTCTACCTCCAAGTTACACCCCCAGCCCTATTTTTTATTCTTTATTTTGAAACAGGGTCTCACTAAGTTGCAGAGGGCCTCACTAAGTAGCTGAGGCTGGCTTTGAACCTGTGATCCTCCTGTCTCAGCCTCCCAAGTACTGGGATTACAAACGTGCGCCACCCAACCCGCTCACGTATTTTTTAAATACCTATTATAAACTGAAATGTGATAACATCATTGTACATACATATCTGCTCTCTTATTCATAACACCATTAATATAAGTTCTTAGAGACAGAACTACTAGACCAACAAATATAGAAGGTGTGTGTGTGTGTGTGTGTGTTTTCTCATACCTTTAAAATTACAGGGATACTATAGCTCTTTTTAATTCTTTGTTAATATGGTAGGTGAAAATATTATCTCTTTGTTTTAACTTATATTCCTTGATTATTAGTATATTTTAAAGTTAATGTTCAACTACTTACTTTTTTCATGCTTTTAGTCCTATCCCATATTACAAAGATTAACTCTATTTTGAAAATATTTTTGCCAGTTTGTCTTTTGACTTTGCTTACGATCGTTTTTTCATATGGTAGTTTTGGGGGTGTTTTTTTTTCAACTACCCACTCTATCAGTCCTTTCCTATATGATTTTTGCTTTTAGGTTTTACTTAGAAAGCATTTCCATAGATTGAGATTATATTTACCTATGCATTCTGGCACAAAATATAAAGTACGGATTCGTGTGTGTGTGTGTGTGTGTGTGTGTGTGTGTGTGTCTGTGTGTGTATGTGTACTTAAAATCGTTCAATCATTTATTCATTCATGCATATTCATTCTTTCATGTATATTGAGCACATATATACCAGGAACTGTTCTAAATAGGGATAAAGCAGTGAACAAAATTGCCAAGGCTTCTGCTCCCATGGAGTGATATTCCAGAAGGAATATAATTGTGTAGAATATAACAATGTCGGATTTCAAATCAATGGGTAAAAGATTAGCCAGTCCCAGAAAGTGAAGAAGGGTCATATGTTTTCTCTCATATGCAGAAGCTAGAGTAGTAATCAGGATACCAGAAGGACTTTAGATAATGGAGGAGAAACCCCAGTGGAGTGAGGGAGGTGGTCTAGGGGAAAGGGTGGGGGAGGGAGAATCAATGAAGGAATAACCTCCATTGACATTATGTACATATGTGAGAATACCAATGCCAATCTCAATATCATGTATGGGAAAGAGGGGAGTGGAGAGGGAGCCAGGGGAAAGCTCATGGAGTGCTGTGTGTATGTATGTCACTAAAACAATGAAGTACACATTGTGATGTGAGAATATAATGCTTCAATAAAAGTATAAAAAAAGCACAAAAATTGGATTGATTATTCAATATACAATGTTATTGCAACTACTTAATAATTAGAAAAGAAATATATTATTTCATACTGAACATCATATGTATTACAAATGGATTTAAAATCTGAATTTTAAAAAGATATCCATGAAAACAGTAGAAAAACAAATATCACAAAATTATATACCTTCTTAAACATGAAAACTTTAGAATGAGGTCTCGATGTAATTTTGGAAATTATATCTTATTTTTTAAGATGGAATAGAACAAAGTAATTTTTGAACAATAATCTTTATTAGTGTATTTTCAAAGATACATATAATCCTGAGCTACTGCATGTATACATTTGTCATTTACTCTTTGAAGTTTACATGTATTTTGCTCCAACTCTCCGGTGAGTACATTTTTATACTAATCAGGAACATAAATAAAATATTAGTCTTATCCCTGGAATCACCAATTAATTTACTCAGATCACTTCATTATCAAATTCTAATACATGAGAGACTTTAGAATATTACTTCTCAATTAAGCAATTTCTTTTCCAAAACTGCAAAGATGGGCAGTGCAAGAGCTGATTCCATAAATCCTAGTGAATTCTTAGAAAACTAATGTTGCTCTTTATCTCTGATCTATTTTCTTAAATTGGGTAATTATCTGACCATTTATATCTGAGAACAGTAAGAGTATCTCTAACATTAACATTTTAATTAGTACAAAATGTCATAGTCTCCCTTCACATATAAGTGGTACACATAATTATCCCAATAAGAAATATTCACTATGACCTAAGGAAAAGGAGCACAACCTAATGTTAATATATCTTTGATTAAATGGTTAAGTATTATAAAACATGTCATGTGAAATACTTCCTCCAGTCTCTATAAAGGAACATATAGAGCTGATTAATGTTGAATTCCATAAATTCAGATAAGATTTTTATAACTGGTAAATAAAAAGACAGAAATGAAAGGCAAAAAGTCCTGTGATCTTTGAGAAAAGACATTTATCCAACATCTCCAACTGTGAACAAATAAATATTTTCATTCTTGTATTTTAAATTACTACCAAAATATTGTATCTTTCTACAAACAACAAAAAACAAGCATACAGTATCTAGAAATGTTTCTCTGACAAGAATGTCAAGTTTTTTAAAGTACACTCAATTTTTTTCCTGAATAAGGTCACTATAATCTTAGGTTAAAATTACTGTCAGCAGTTCAAGCTAAAATGCATATTGCTTAGATTTTAAAGCAAGCAATTTTGATACTGTTTAATTAAAATGCAAGTATAAATGTGAAACAATTGTAGAAACATTTATAAACACTTCTTGGGAATACTCAGAGATTAAGTAATGGAATCACTGATTTAAACATAATTAAAGGATGGTATTATATGCTATGTTTGGTGACAAGTCCAAAAATATCTTCAATTGGTTTAAAAGAACATAAAAAACACAGATTTATTATTCTGAGTTTGAAAACCTAGCAGCAAAACACACTATTTGCATATAATGCAGTGCAAAGAGCATTTGTTCATAAAAGACTCCCAAAGTCTTGAAACTATTATACACAAATCAGAATTGAATCCATTAGGATAAATGATTTAAAGATGTCCAGAGTAGCTTATCAAGAACTGCTAGACCCCCTCACCTGCATTACTGAATCATAGAGCAAGCTTATGCAAAACTGTGTTCTGGATAACTGACTCTAATGGCTCCCCAGTAACAAGCTCGGATAAGGCAGATCAAACCTAAGAGATAAGCAATTGCCCAAGAAACATAGGTTGCATGGAATCGTCTTGAAAAATCCTGAGTGCCAACCTAAAACAAAAAACAACATGAAAACAAAAGGTTAGAAACTGAGAAAATATCTGTTTAGTAGAATTTCATTGTGTGTATATCCCATAATTTTGTAATCCCTTCATCTGTTGATGGACACCTAGGTTGGTTCCATAATTTGGCTATTATGAATTGTGCTGCTATAAATAAGGATATGCATGTATCACTATAATATTCTGGTTTCAGTCCCTTTGGAAAGATTCCCAGGAGTGGTAGAGCCGGATCATATGGTGGATCCATTCCCAGTTTTTTGAGGAATCTACTCAGCAACAAAGAAGAACAAAATGATGTCATTTGCAGGAAAATGGATGGACCTGGGGACACCATTATGTTAAGTGAGATTAGGCAGTAACAGAAAGTGAAGGGTCATATGTTTTCTTTCATATGCAGAAGCTAGGGAGTAATCAGGATACCAGAGATACTTTAGATAATAGGGGAAGGTGTGGGGTTGGGAGGGGGCAGAGGGAGAATCAATGAAGGAATCACTTCCACTGACATTATGGACATACTGTGACAATGACAATGCCTATCTCAATATTTTGTATGGGGAAGAATCTGAGGAAAAACTAAACTCACCAACTACTGTGTGCACATATGTCACTATCACTATGAACTACATTATGATATATATGAGACTATAATGAATGCACCAATAAAAGTATAAAAATAAATAAAAATCATATTTAATTGTGTAAGGATGTGCTGAGAACTTGAATTGTTATATTTTAATTATTTAGTCTTCTAATCAATGAATGTAGTGTGTCTCCTTATGTATTTAGTTGTTTCATATCTTAAATTTTTTGTAAATCTCTCAAGAAAAAAAAAATCTGCTTAGAGAATCTATCAGCTTACATGTAGTTTGGATGAAATATATCCCCAAAATGAAGCCATGAAGCACCTATAAAATATAAGTAGATGTATCTGTTGACTGTAACTCACATACAATACCACTACTTATATTAGATGTACATTTTATGAAGTAAAAAAAGCACACTGAAATACATTATCTTGAAAACGTATTCATCTATTTAAGTCCTTACTATTGTGTGACTCGGTAAGGTATTGCTAATAATATGGGACCAGGTATATTAACTGAGGAACGCATAGAAAGCAAACGATGGCAAGACAGATCAGTGCCTTCCTCTTTTCCTTGCATAACCCCCATGCCAACTGTTTAGCTTTAGTCTCCTCTAAAAATAAGCCATCCTCATATTGGTAATAAAATCTCCACTTGACATGGATAATGAGAATGATTTTTCAGACCTCCATATAGCTTAAATGAACATTGCTTTGAACATAAGATACTTCGGGGCTATGCAAAGTTGGTTCTGCCACTAAATAAAAACAAATGGCCTTTTGCTAAATGAATGATAAATTCCTCAATGTCACAGACTTCCAAAGGCAGCCTTTTACCTGGATGACTCCATTAAAGACAGGTCCATGAAAATAAAACAAAATAAAACAAACAAAAAAAAAAACCCCAGGTTCATGGACTGGGTTTCTGATTGCCCATAGTTCCTCAGAAACTTTCAGCATGGCAGGGAGGCAGCCTTCTTAGAAGTCACAGAAAATTGTCCCAGGCCTCACAATTGATTACAGTTGAGAGGAAAGAATTCTAACAGTAAAGTAGTACTCACAGTTAATCCGACTCCAATGAAAATACATATCATTCCAATAGTAATGTAAGCACAGCAGCGCCTTCGAGGAAGTGCACTACCCACTGAAGAGCTGCAAATTCATGAAAACAAAAAAACCATTATTTACATAAGGACTATCCATTTCATCTTTGTGAGTTATCTATGACTTTAGTAACATTAGTTTATATGCCTTTATTCATTTTCCAACTTGATAGACAACATGCATGAAAGTGTCACGTTCAATGAATGACAAAATTATAAATGGTGAATTTGTGATATAATTATAGCTTTTAAGACAAAATTGGTCATTAACAATATCAATAAAAACCCACCTTAATCCCTGATTATCTTCCAAGATAACAGTCTATATCCAAAAAAATATCTATTCCACAATGGAAATCAATGCTATCTTTCAAATAGCATATGATTTTTTTTTACAGTTGTAACAGTTTATGTTGAATGAAGAAAATTTGGAAAATAGAGTAAAGAGTTAAAAGGAAAAGAAAAATTACCTATAATGCCACTACCTTGAAATAGTCACTCAACATTCTGTCATATATTTCCTCCTATCAGTTTTTTACTTATCAATATATAGCATGAGTATTTTCCTATGTCATTAAGTATTCTCAAACTGGAATTTTGATGGGTGAATAATAATTAACCAATTCTCTGCTTAAAGTATTTTATTATAAGTTGTGCTAGCTAGGCTTCATTTAAAAACATTGTGCTTATTTTTATCATTTTCTTAAAATTTTTTAAGAATTCGGTTTATAAGATAAAGGGTCTAAACTTTTCAAAAGTCTTTTAATACATACTGTCAAAAAGCCTTTATGAAATTCATAAAAGCATATAGTGCTACTGTACTTCTCAATTGAAATTTCAAATGCAATAGTATTTAGCTTACTCTATTTCTAATCTTGGTAATATTCAAAATGGTACTAGTACAACAGAGATCAAATAGCCAAATTAGCACTTTTTTCCTCTGGGTAAATATATGTATATTAACACATACCATATTCCAGGCACTGTTGGTGAATGACATAATGAAGTGTTGCCCATGTATTGCAGTGTAAAGATCATGCCTAATACTAACACATAGTAATCTCTTAAGGAATGCCGTTGAATAAGTGAAATTCAGAAATGCATCTCTGACTAGGAATCACTTGTAAATGTGATATTCCAAAGAGGTTAATTTTCAGTAAAAATTATTTCCATTAATACCCAAATCTTTTTTAAAATTGATGAAATCTGCTGCAAATACATGTCATGTATTTTCCTGAATACTTGAACCCACACAAACATCTGGATGACCTGGGGGTCATCACTAATTACTGTATTGCACAGATTGTTATCTGGAGTTAGTAGGGCATGCGGAATTCATTGCCTTTATGCTATATTTAGCCTTAGACTGCTTTGGGTTTTAATTCCTATGCATCTAATTAGTGTTTTTTTCCTGCCTCATGCCCTTCAGCTGGTCGTTGCTTCTTGTTTCTACCCGTGTATTTGCCTCTGACAGTCTCTAACCTATCATGCATCAGAAACCAACTAAACTTGTTGGAATTGTGTATTGAATAAGATAAAGGTTCAAAATGAATATTAAAGCATCTTTTCTGCAAGCCAAGAGAATAACCCAAGTGCATTAATTTCTATGTTTGGATACTCCTTCGAAAATCCATGCCACCCTTCTCCCTTTTTTTTTTTTTTTTTTGCGGTACTGGGGATTGAACGCAGGGGCGTTCTACCTCCACGCTACGCCCCCGGCCCTATTTTTTTATACTTTATTTTGAAACCGGGTCTCACGAAGTTGCGGAGGGCCTCACTAAGGAGAGAGAGAGAGAGCTGAGGCTGGCCCGGAACCCAGATCCTCCGGTCTCCGCCTCCCAAAGTATTGGGATAACAAGCGTGAGCCACCGCGCCCGCCCTCCCTTTTATTTAAATCACCCAAACAGTAGCTACTTCTGAGAAGTCTTCTCAGAAAAGAACCTATTGCCACTCCATAACCCAAGTGCCATCTGACCACAAGGATAAGGCAATAACCAACAAGCACCTACTGCATGAGTCACAAAAACTCTTACACATTTCATACATAGGTAATGTCTGTGCAATATACGGGATTGTTTTGCATGGGTTAAAACTCTATATGCATGTGTGTTGAACTGTATGCTCCAGAAATTGCCCTTTTTATTTGCTCAGTACTCTAAATGAGACTTCCATATCGGGAAGGGAAGCTCTAGTTCATTCGTTTTCACAATTATCATTCATTTCATGAGTATAATGCAGTTCACTCATTCTCCCTGTTGATGAACAGATTTTTTTCTTAATATTTTGCTATTATGACAATACTGCTTTGAACACTGTTTCCTCATTTATATGTGCAGATATTTCTCAAACATATACCTAGAAATAGAATTGCTGGGTTTTATCAGATATAATGTGAACTTTAATAAATACATAAATACCAAATTTATATACCCAACAAAACTACATGAAAGCTACCATTGCTCCACCCAAATTCTTATCAATGCTTCAAAAGTTGGTATTGTTCTCACTTAAAAATTTCATGGATAATAATAGAATTTTTTTGTTATTTTAATATGTATAGATATGGTTTCTAGCAAGACTTAACATACTTCCAAATGCTAGTTGGCTATTCTTTTTCTATTAATTGCTTATTCATCTCTATCACCCCTTTGTTTTGGGCTGCCTTTTGTTTACTGATTCACAGATGATATTTATACAATCTGGACTCTATTCCAGGGAGCTATATATACTACATATATCTTCTTGTAACATGTTTTTATAATTCATTTTAATAACATCTTTTCACTTTTATTCTAAAATCAATGTAATCAATTCTAATATATTTAAAATTATCAATATTTTTCTTTTTTTGTACTTTATGAAGGAAATTCTTTTTTTTTTTTTGCGATACCGGGGATTGAACCCAGGGGCGTTCTACCTCCGTGCTACACCCCTGGCCCTATTTTTTATCCTTTATTTTGAAACCGGGTCTCACGAAGTTGCGGAGGGCCTCACTAAGTAGGGGGGGGGAGAGGGAGAGAGACAGGGAGAGAGAGAGAGAGAGAGAGAGAGCTGAGGCTGGCCGCGAACCCAGATCCTCTGGTCTCCGCCTCCCAAAGTACTGGGATTACAAGCGTGCGCTACCATGCCCGGCAAGGAAATTCTTTTCCACCTCTTGTCATAAAGATATTTTTCTATCTTTTAAAACTATTACAATTTTGCTTTTTATATTCATGTCTTCATCCACAAGAATATAGTCCTTATAATTGCAAATTTTTATTTTACATATTTTGAAGTTATATTATTTGGTGCATACGAGTCCAGAATTTGTTTCTAATGACATTGCCATAATAAAAAGCTATTTTATTACTAAAGACTATGAGATATGATACAGGCTAAAATCCTATAAGAGAAATCCACACTACAGTAGGATAAAAGAAAGTTTATTGCTCTAGCATATAAAATACAAAGGTAAATGGACAGCCTAGGGTTGGTAAACAGCTCTGTTCTATTATGAACTGATTGTCAAACTCAACATGGATAAGAAGGTTCCAGCCAACTGGAAGAGGGGAGAGAGAACCAAGTCAAGAAAATCCGTCCTTAAGGAGAGTGCAGGAAGCTGTGCTCACCACTTTTGTTCACATTCCATCAGCCCTAACCTAAACACAGGCCACAACACCTGCAAGAGAGGATAGGAAATGCTGCCTCCAGCTGGATGGCCAGTAAAGCTAAGAGTTTTATTACTAAAAGGAGAGAACAATCGTCCCTACTGTTTAAACTGATAACTGATAGCATTATCTTAACATCAGTTAGTGTTTGCCTGGTATGTTTTTTCCCTTGGGTAGTGTTCCATTGTTGTATCATTTTCTATTCTTTTAGTTTCATTCTATATTGTCATATTTGATGTGTTTCTTCTTCAGATTTCATATGTGTTCTTAAATCTAGCCTGATAATTTCTGGTAAATCTTATTAGAAAGATTAGTGTGATGATAGATAGATGATAGATAGATAGATATAGATAGATAGATAGATAGATAGATGATAGATAGATATCCATATATATGGATAATTTCTGCCATCTTACTTTGCTTTCTATTGCTTCAGTGTTTTTTGTTTTCCTCCACCTTCTTTTCTGCCTTCTTTTGGATTGACTATAATTATTTAATTTCACTTTCCACTTATTACGTTGAAAGTTCTACAATTTATTTCATTCAAGGTACAGTTAAAATTTTTAAATACATATCTTTTACAAACTAGAACTACTTGCAAATCTACTCTTACAGTAAATACAAGGATCTTAAAAACTTTAACTCCAAATAGTCTATTCCCATCTTAAGTGTTATCTCCAATATTTCAATTCTATTGGTCATTTGTTTCTTTGAATTCATTAGTATTAATATTTTTGATATCCTTATTTTTGCTAGTTTATATAATCAGAGTTCCTTATCAACATCTATACTTTTCTAGTTTGTCTTTTCTTCTTGCATTGCAGAAATTTCTTCTGAAATATTTTTACATTTTCTCTAGTCCATCTTTTAGCAGTTTTTTCTTTTAAATAAGGTGTCAAAGATTGTATATTTTCTGAGTTTTTCTTATTGTTGCTGTTGTTTACTTTTTGGTTGATTCTGCATTTAAAAATATCTTTATTTTGCCTTTGTTGTTTTGTGATGGTTTAGATAGATCTGTAATGCCAGTTTGACAGTTATTTTCTCAGTATTTTAAAGGTTTATGGGGGGGGGTACTGGGGATTTAACCCTGGGGCATTCTGCCTCTGAGCTACACCTCCAGCCCTATGTTTTAATGTTTTATTTTGAAACAGGGTATCACTAAGTTGTGGAAGGCTTCACTAAGTTGCTGAGGCTGGCTGTGAACCTGTGATCCTCCTGTCTATGCCTCCCAAGTACTGGGATTACAAGCATGAGCCACCACACCCAGCTATTTTAAAGTATTTTAAAAGTTGTTTTCTGGCCTCCATTTTGTTGAGAAGTTATCTTTTTCATGTCTTCCTTTTCTGGTGCATTTTTTCCCTGACTCACTCTTTTCTTGGGGAGCAGTCCTTGAAGGACTTTCCTGAGAAGGGGCAGTATTTCAACCCCTTCACCTTCTGTGAAACCAAGTCCATCCCTCTCATTCTTTATCTGAACACTGAAACCCTCAGGATAGCCCCAGTTATCATCTCACCTTCATTTCTGACATTGGGGCCTTCTTAACTTTTGTATCAGCCGAGCTATATACTTAAAAGAATATTTGTTACAGTTAATTGCGCTTTCATATTATTGGGTATGAAACACAAATGCATATACAAAAATACAGAGAGTGAATTTCCAAGAGGAAAGATTATTCAATGTTACCAAATATATAATTATTAGATCTTCAAATTACTTATCTTCCCCTCTCCAAAAGCACCCTATGAAACACTAGGACTATGAGGGATGCCTGGAAAAATGTTAGTGTAGCTAGTACTTATGAGAAAGAAAGTTGACAGGCAATATTCTTTTTTGTTTGTTTGTTTTATGCTACTGGGATTGAACCGAAGGGCATTCTACCTCCAAACTACACCCCAGCCTTTTTTTAAAAATAATTTTTGTTTTGAAACAGGGTCTTGCTAGGTTGCTGAGGCTGTCCTCCAGCCTGTAATCCTCCAAGTACTGGGATTGCAGGCGTGTACGGCCAAGCCTAGCACCAAGCAATATTCTTTATATTTTCAGATGAGATGACCAGGGGAGGCCCTATTATGTGGGTACTATATAGTTTGAATACAGTTTATCTCTGAAACTCACATTGGAGTTTCATTTCTATTGTGTGGTTTTAAGAAGGTAGAAACTTAATCTGAATGGTGTGCAGAGTTGGGGCCTTTGGAGGTGATCAGGATTAAAGTCATCGGAGTGAAACACCATGATTGAATCTTCACAGTTTTATAAAAAGAGGAAGAGGACTGGGGGTAAAGTTTAGTGGTGGAGTGCTTGCCTAGCAGGCCTAAGGCCCTAACTTCAATCCTCAATATATAAAAAAAGGAAAAGATAGAGAGACAGGCAACACTTGCACTCCCTGCCTTTTGCCATGTGGTGCTTTGTCAGTGCTCTGCCAGCAAGAAGGCCATTACCACCAGATGTGGGCTCTTGATCTCAGATCAGATCCATTAACTAAAATAAGCCTCTTTTCTTTATAAAGCATGAAGTCTCAGGTTTTTCATTATAGTAACAGAAGATTAACTAATAAAATGAGGCTTAAGGAGAGGGTAAGATGTGACTAGATGGAGTAAGTCATTTAGCTGAGAATAGCTTTGTTCAAGTATAAAAATAATTGTTCAAGGAACAAGAAGTAGAATAACCTTTCTGCCAGAGAAAGCTTCTTCGGGTGAATAATAGAAGCAAGGACTATCTTTAGCTAATATGTAAAGTTACATGGGAGTTTTCTAGGTAAGCAGGGATGAGGAAGGGATTAGTCAGGACATACTAGGTGTAGCGATGAGATTAAGGAATGGAAACCAGAAAACATATATATGTTTATAGAAGTAGATTAATTTGTTGAGGCTCGGACATAGGTGGTTATGTAGAGAAATGAAAGAAAAAGATATCACTAGGAAAGTTAAGCAAAGATTTAAACATGGAGGGCCACTTATACCTTCCCAGGAAGACTGAACTTTGATTTTAGAGTTTAGGCAATGGAACTTAGTAAATTATAATAGAGCATTTCTGCCAGGAAGTAAATGAAGTTTTCCCACAGAATAATTTATATGCACCAGTAAATAGACAAACCTAGGATAACAATGGAAATGATGCCTCCTTGGGTTGTGAAATATGCAGTCTGCACCACTGTATGCCATGACCATGAACTTGAGAGCTACTGAAACATTCAAAGCCAAGGAGTTTAAAATCATACATGCATTTGGATACCCGTGCTCTAGTAAATGAACTGAGAACTGCAAGGCTGGAGGCCAAGAGATAAATTAGAAAAACACTGTAGCCGGGCGTGGTGGCGCACGCTTATAATCCCAGTACTTTGGGAGGCGGAGACTGGAGGATCCGGTTCACAGCCAGCCTCAGCTCTCTCTCTCTCTCTCTCTCTCTCCCTGTCTCTCTCTCTCTACTTAGTGAGGTCCTCCCGCAACTTCGTGAGACCCAGTTTCAAAATAAAGTATAAAAAAAAAAATAGGGCCGGGGGTATAGCGCGGAGGTAGAATGTCCCTGGGTTCAATCCCCGGTACCGCAAAAAAAAAAAAAAAAAGAAAAACACTGTAATTATCCTAGTGAGAGATGCTGAATTCATGAACTCAAGTAGGAATGGCACGCATAAGAGGACAAAATTAGAATGTCAAGAGACATTACCATCTAGATATGGAGAACAAATAAAAGATACACTCAGATTCTGGTTTGGTCATCTGGGCATGATGAGATAACACCCACTAATAGAATATATTCTTCAATACACAGGAAGATTAGTTTGCAGAGTAGGGTAGAAAAATAGTTTATGGTGTATTTGAGATGTCCATGAGGTACCAGGTTGAAATAACTACTGGCAAAATAGTGAAGAGAGATTGTATATCTATATCTGGAGCTCTAAAGAGAGACCCACAGTGATTTAATAACTTATAAATGATATGGAAATATATGATAAAACCCAGATATGATGTAGTCAAGTTCCAACTCTGGAGAACAGCAATATTTAACAACCTGAAAGAGGAAATGAGAACCACATAGGGAATGACAAATGAACATTCTGAGAAGTGGGAAAAACTCAGGAGAGAGTGGTATCTGAAAACCAAGAAAAGAAAAAAATTTTAAGAAAAAAAATCGCCGGGCGTGGTGGTGCACGCTTGTAATCCCAGTACTTTGGGAGGCAGAGACCGGAGGATCCGGGTTCACGGCCAGCCTCAGCTCTCTCTCTCTCTCTCTCTCCCTGTCTCTCTCTCTCTCTCTACTTAGTGAGGCCCTCCGCAATTTTGTGAGACCCGGTTTCAAAATAAAGTATAAAAAAATAGGGCCGGGTGCGTAGCGTGGAGGTAGAACGCCCCTGTGTTCAACCCCCGTACCGCAAAAAAAAAAAAAAAATCTAGAATGATCAACAGAATTAATTGCTCAGAGAAAACAAGCGGGTAAGGACTGAACTACTGGACTGAACTACTGGGCCTTGCAATTGGGATATAAATTTCCTCAGAACAAATTTAATGGCCTAGTGGGGACTGAGGCTAATTGTGCTTTACTCCAGAGGGAAGCGGGGGGGGGGGGGGCATGATCACCTGAAGACATGAGCCTTGCAAAGAAGAGGCCTCCCTCCCTCTGAGGAGAGTAAATGAAGTGAGTATAGATAGAGATAGGTTTGAGAGCAGGGAGCAGGAAGCGGAGGGAGTTCACAGAAAGCCTCAATTATCTCAGAGTCATAGGAGGCAACTCACCAGCAGAGACTGGGAATGCTGGGGGACTAAGGGGATTAGGGAAGAGTAAATGTCTGGAGATAGCTGCTTTGAGGAATGGTGGAGGAAATTAATCAAGGACCTTTAAGTAGAAATACAGAGCAAGATATTAGCTAAAGTGTAAAACTGCACATATGTAAAAAGCTAATCAACACTGAATTTTTCAGTTCTTAGTTATCCTGTTAAAGGAAGGGAGACACCATGGCCACATTGATCTAGTTCAACTTACATTAAGTTAAACTTACATTCCACTTCAACTTACATTAAGTTACAATTCACACATATACATAAAGAATAATTGTTAATTATAA
Organism: Glis glis; assembly: GCA_004027185.1. Classification (NCBI taxonomy): domain Eukaryota; kingdom Metazoa; phylum Chordata; class Mammalia; order Rodentia; family Gliridae; genus Glis; species Glis glis. The sequence goes on from PVJS01022615.1 coordinate 23,726, forward strand.
ATTAATTATCAAAATAGATGCAGTGCCAAAAAAAGGATTTTAAAACCAAATATGTGGGATGAATACTTAGTTAATGTAGCAAACCTAGGATTCTTCTGATATCTACTATGGTCAAAATAAATTTATCATTCTCTGCCTGACACATCTCATCTAGATCCTGCATTCCCTATTTTAGTGAAGGCTCCATAGCCTGTCTCGAATAAGGTCAGCCTAGACCCCAATCTCTTTCCCTTAACCCTTCACATCCAATTCTATCCATTCTATTTCCTGAATAGCACATCTACACTTTGACTCCCCTGTACCTCTGCACAGGTAGCTCCTTCTGCAGTCAGCCATCCTGCCCCCTTTTTCACATAATTCCCCCTCATCCTTCATTACTTAGTCCATATGTCACTCCCTCCTAGAAACCTTCCCTCACCATCCCTTTCCCTCCAATCTTCAGAGCAGAGCGTGTTGGCCATCTCTTTCAAAGCACTTAAAACTTTTTTGTAATTGTTTATTATCCCCACGTTGCCCATGAAACTAAGTTCCTTGACAGCAAAATTATGTCTTTATTTTGAGTACCCAGTACTTAACACAGGACTGTTTACTGAATTAATGAATAATCATAAGAGACAACACTAAACAGCAAAATAAAAGGAGAACAACTGAGAGTAAGAATCTCGTATTATTCAAAACGGTAGAAGGCAATTTAAAAAGGTGTTTATCAGTGGTGTAGAGAAATGATATTTAATGAGAATTATAATGGATTAAATCAATGTTTCAATTAGTCTTAGGTCTATTACAGGATGTTCATGAAAATATAGTGGAATTTCAGAACGCCAAAACTATCTCCAGTTGGATGGTAGTCATGAGATGACCAATTAAACAAAAACTATCCCTTCAGCTACAATAACCCCAGCTACTATAAGAGTAAGAAACAGCAACATGAGAAAATGCTTTTTGGTCTCTGAAGTTTTCCCCACATTTGTGAGACAGACAAATGACACACTAGTTTCACAGGAATGATTCAGTAATGCCTGTAACTCAAAGTAATTTTAGGATATTTGTGTTAAAGAAATAAAATTCTGTCTCAATTCTTACTCCAACAGACCCACCACTTTGTTATGAAGAAAAATATTAAAAAAGAAATCTAAATACCAGCTATGACTGTTCATGTGATAACAGCGTCTACCCTTAAACAAATGATGAATGTCCCGAATCCTCCCATGTTCAGCATGTGACTCCAACTCTACAAACCGTCCTCTTAGAATGATGCCTAAGCTGATTTATTCCATGTGAATTTCTGTGCAAGTTGTGCCCTAAGTAATTGACACAAATTCTTCTTTATATTAATACACTGTCTTGTGATCAGAGTGTCTAGGCATTCAAATTGTTATCGGCAAAAATATTGCCATTGTTCTAAAATAATTAACCAAACAAGTTCCTTGAGCAAAATCCGTAACCTCTCGTAACCTCTCTTAACCTCCTCATCTGTCAAATGAGGATGATAATTCCCGCATTCTAGGATTGCCATAAAAATTATAGCTAGTGTATATGTATACAGAAATATCACTGTGCTTAGCACAGTCGGCTATCACAAGAAATTTCTGGTTTTTATTTTCTATAATTTTTTATCCAATTTAATGTTCTTGGTGAAGAAATTTTCCATTTCATTTTGTTGATTTTTGTGAAAATACAGATAATACACAAAATATGGATCATTCATATATGTTGGGGGAATGTAGGTGTGTCCCTCCAACATATATTTTTCTGTGTACTTATTTGGGATCATATACTTCTCTTCTGCATGTACAGATTTCTACTGGATTCAATAAAGTTAAGAATTTAAATGATTAATTTCACAAATAGAAAAAGGAAATATCTGTTCTTTTGAATCTGAAAATATGCTGTAAAATAGATATTCTCACAGGGCTATATTTAGCTAACAGATAGATGGAGACGTTTTATATATTCTCTACTTTTTAGCCACTTTTTAATTATTTTCTCCTAGAACTTATTCTTGGTATTTCTCTACTCTCAAAATAGGTATGGTACTTATATCATACTAAAGATCACACAAATTAAAGTATGTTCCCTATGTTTTCTATTCAAAATTTAAATTCTAAAACATTCCAATTTAATTTGCTTTCCTTAAGTTATAATTCACCCATATGTGAAGAATAAATTTTAATTAAAAATTCACTATCAAAATAGAAGTCATGCAGCAAAAAAGTTAAATTGGCAGGCCCAGGTCTACTATTCTCAGAAAGTCCTGCTGGCAAGGTAGGCCCTTAGCCGGTGTCTAGGAAGGTAAGATCTCTGGAGTGTCCCCACTATTCCCTTACTGATGAGTGGCTTACTATGTGTAAACTGTTAGTGTAAACAATATAGTGTATTCTGGGCATCTACTCTCCTTCTGGGTGTCTGAAAATTTGGTATGTACCTGGAAGTAGGTGCCTATGTGACCAGTTCCAATAAAAACCTTGGGCACCAAGTCTAGTAGACAGGAGTTTGCTTGCATGGTGACGGTTCATTGCTGGGGGACTCCACTGGGAGAGGACTCTTAGAAACTTAGACATGCTCTCCTCCAGGTTTTGCCCCCTTTGCCTTTTCCCTATACTGATTTTGCTTTGTTTTCTTTGGCTATAATGAATCCTATCTGGTAGCACAACTATATACTAACTCCTGAGTCTTCCTATAAAATCTTGGCATTGTCTTGAGGACCCCCAACACAGATGCCATAGAATCTCTTTAATCAAAATAAATTTTGTTATTTTTCATTTTTATATTGGCTTTTATTATCTTCCTTAGTTACACCATTTAGAAATAGAAGTAGACTGGCCGGGCGTGGTGGCGCACGCTTGTAATCCCAGTACTTTGGGAGGCGGAGACCGGAGGATCCGGGTTCGCGGCCAGCCTCAGCTCTCTCTCGCTCCCTGTCTCTCTCTCTCTCTCTCTTTCTCTCTCTCTCTCTCCTTAGTGAGGCCCTCCACAACTTCGTGAGACCCGGTTTCAAAATAAAGTATAAAAAAATAGGGCCAGGGGCGTAGCGTGGAGGTAGACCGCCCCTGCGTTCCATCCCCGGTACCACAAAAAAAAAAAAAAAAGAAATAGAAATAGACTGAAGAGTCAACATGGAGAGATAATTATATAAACTTTGCCATCAATAATAATCTTATTAGGTAGGAGATTAAAAAACTAAAAATCACCTAATCCTGAAATCTGAAACAATCTGTGTTTTCTCCTAGGTTACAGCCTGTTTTATAAATATAAATTCTAGGTTATTTGCAATAGGTTGTAACCTCTTAGAACATCTGAAAGTCCTTACCAGGTAACTGACGATTTTATCAATTTTACTGACAATTTTTCTCTTAGAAATTTACTTCCCTCTGGAGAATGATAATTAGACCCAATCCTTTTAATTTCAAAATGGAATATATATTAGTTTAAAGATGTCTTATTTTTAGTCTTGAAAAGCATAAATATATTAAGCATGTACTCATTTCCAACCATGTCTTAAAATCAAAATCTACTTAAGTGAGAATTCTGAACTCTTTAAATTGTTTTCAAGTACTTCTCAATAGTATCTCCAATGGTAGAAAACTTACATTTTTTTGCAGTGTGGGCATTTTGCCAGAGTGTTGAACCTCAGTTCCATCCACTGTAAAATAAACAAAGAGAGATTGAAAAGAAAAACAACTGAAAACTATCCAATCTGATAAAATATTCCTTTTAGTTTAAATGTCATCAGGGGTGACAGCAGAAGCAATCGCCTTCTCATGGTTACATGAGCTTTTCCCTCTGACACTTCTCTCCTCCCCTTAAAATACAGTTTGGGATCCCCCTCTGAAACAGTTCCCATGACTTTTCCAAGGTTCAGATGCAATCTAGATTAGCTTCACAATGAAAACAGAATGTAATGCCATATTTAGGGCCGTCTCTTTCCTCTCCACGTTTTGGTTCACTTCCAGGGTATTCCATGTACCTTCACAGTTGTTTTTCCTTTAGTCTTGAGAAGGAGCCTTTTAAATGGTTGAATATTTAGATTCATTACTACAATGCAAATATTTATTCTACTTTGTGAAAAGCTGCATAAACTTCACAAATGAAATACGGGCAGAACTGAAATCAGAAAACTACTTTCTTGTTCCATCATTGCTTATAAGATGTAACAAAAACACACTCCTCCTATGGTACAAATTTCTCATTTAAATTTTCTTCCCTGTAAATGTAGGTAATACAATGTGATACTTTCCTCACAGGAATGTTATTCTGTTACTTGAAAGGACTACTGATAGTAGGTTAAAGTCTTTGAAAGAATGTGCAATATAAATTTAAACTAAATCTTTACCCCACAAAATATGTTTTAAAAATGGCTTTCTAAGGGCCTGTGGGAATAGCTCAGTGGTGGAATGCATGTTTAGCATGTGGAAAGTCCTGGATTTGCTCTCCAACACTCCCCACTTCCTTGCAAAAAAAAAAAAAAGAAAGAAGGGGAGATAGCCTTTTAACCTTCTATCTTGTTTGTTTTTCTATATATCTTCTAAAAAAAGGTTAGGTAAAGGATATATATTTTTTGTAGTTCTGGGGGGAGTTTCTTTAAGCACTTCCTTAGTTAAAATTCTTTATTTATCAAAATTATTATTTTTTTGTGGTACTAGGGAGTACTAGGGATTGAACCCAGGAGCATTCTACCTCCGAGCTATACCCCCAGCCCTATTTTTTATTCTTTATTTTGAAACAGGGTCTCACTAAGTTGTGGAGGGCCTCATTAAGTAGCTGAGGCTGGCTGCAAACCTGGATCCTCCTGTCTCAGCCTTCCAAGTATGGGATTACAGGTGTGCGCCACCATACCCGGCTCAAAATTAATTTTTGTTTAGGATTCCAGATCGCCAATTTCTCTTTTCAGAAGACTCAATTGTAGGTAAAGCGAAGTTTCAATAACTCATACATATTCAAATATTTTCCACACAAGAAAATCTAATTTTTAGAAAATATCTGGTATGTGTCTTTTTCTTTCATGATTAGAATTAAGAAAAGAACAAACAAATTTCGTTTTACTGGACTCCTTTTTCTTCATTTTTATGTCAAACCGAATGAAATGTGGTTAACCTTGATATGCTCTCTTTCAGAGTAGGAACATATAGTCTAGTCCCAAGATAAATAAATTAGAAATGAAACTTTACATGAAGGTTCACTCTCTTCAGAATGATCATTTTTTTTTGAGGTACTGGGGATTGAACCCAGGGATTTTCTACCTCCGTGCTACACCCGCAGCCCTATTTTTTTATACTTTATTTTGAAACCGGGTCTCACGTAGTTGCGGAGGGCCTCACTAGGTAGAGAGAGAGAGAGAGAGAGAGAGAGAGAGAGAGAACTGAGGCTGGCCGCGAACCCGGATCCTCCGGTCTCCACCTCCCAAAGTACTGGGATTACAAGCGTGAGCCACCACGCCTGGCAATTTTTTATATTTGAGAATGTCAAACCAAGGCACATTGCTTTTCAAACAACAGCAAAACTTTCTCTCATTACTTATATTTTGTAGCCAGTTGATTTGTTTCAAGGTACTCTTATCAGTAAAAGTTCTGAGTTAATGTGCTAAACAAAAATTTATACAGATTTCTACAGAAATTGAAACACAACATAAGTATTGGAAGAATACAGAAATATTAAATAATATAATATTAAATATATTTTCATAATCAATTTAGAATAATTGCTGAATTTGTAATGTCTTTTCAGATATTATTTATAAATAAAAAAATTCTGTTTTTCATAGTTAAAAGAAGCAAAATGGCTTAAAGTGGCATTTGCAAAATCCCCTGGGTCAAGAGTAACTCAATGCTGGGTGCAGTGGTGCACACCTGTAATCCTAGTACTTGGGAGGCTGAGACAGGAGGATCAAAGGTTAAAGGTCAGCCTCAGGAACTTAGTGAGACCCTCAGCAATTTATCAAGAACCTGTTTCAAAATAAAAATTTTTAAAAAAGGCTTGGGGGAGTAGCTCAGAGGTAAAATGTCCCCTGGGTTCAATCCCAATACTCCCCCAAAAAAGAATAACTCAAAATCCAAGACTTAGACTAATATATCGGCAATAGGAATTCTAGAATTTTAAGTGACTGAATGAAGGAGATTCTTTATTCCAATGTTATCATTTTATAGTGTTATTTTAACACAGGTCAATTTAGTCAATTAAAACTGAAAAACAGTTGAGACATTAGTGTGAAACTAGTAAATTACTAGCTACTGACCTAACACATCTGGTTTTGTTGTTATTTCCATGTACTCCCTTAAATGCAGCAAACTAAGAACAGAAAGGCATTTATTATTAGAAATGATTCTGTCATAATTTATTGAAATGAATGCAAATGGCTGTGCTTTTGAAAAGAAGTTGACTTACTACTGTTCCCATATTTAAACATAATCTCTATACTATTAAAATTCTATCGCCAAACTTTGAATTCTTTTTTTTTTTTTTTGCGGTACTGGAGATTGAATCCAGGGGCGTTCTACCTCCGCGCTACACCCCCGGCCCTATTTTTTATACTTTATTTTGAAACCGGGTCTCACGAAGTTGCGGAGGGCCTCACTAAGTAGAGGGGGGGGGAGAGGGAGAGAGACAGGGAGAGAGAGAGAGAGAGAGAGAGAGAGAGAGAGAGAGAGAG
>PVJS01022616.1:0-30373 GCA_004027185.1 Glis glis
TCCACGCTACACCCCCGGCCCTATTTTTTTATACTTTATTTTGAAACCGGGTCTCACAAAGTTGCGGAGGGCCTCACTAGGTAGAGAGAGAGAGACACACACACACACAGGGAGAGAGGGAGAGAGAGAGAGAGAGAGAGAGAGAGCGAGCTGAGGCTGGCCACGAACCCGGATCCTCCGGTCTCCTCCCAAAGTACTGGGATTACAAGCGTGGGCCACCACGCCCGGCCCATTTTGAATTCTAATGCAGAGGGAAGGTTTTGCGCATGTCATTTGTGTATAGAAAGAAGAAAAAATACACACTCAAGTAATTTTGACACCTTTTCCTCCACTCTAAAGAATTAATCAGTATACTTCCCCAATAATATTGCCAGAGGATGCTTCAGAAGCAATAGTACAGCCAGGCATGGTGGCGCATGCCTCTAATCCCAATATTTGGGAGGCTGAGACAGGAGGATCACAAGTTCAAGGACAGCCTCAGCAATATAGTGAGCCTTTCAGCAACCTAGCAAGACCCTGTTTAAAAAAAAAAGGCTGGGAGTGTTGCTTGGAGGTAGAATGCTTCTGAGTTCAATTCCTAGTACCACAATAAATAAATAAATAAATAAATAAATAAATAAATAAAGCATTAGTACAAAATATAGGAAAAATAGTCATTTTTAAAATGTTTTTTTCTTAAATACATTTTTTTTTTTACCCACAGCAATAATCACTACCAAGTAATTGTAGTCCTCCACAGGGTCCAGACTCTATCTTTAAGGTCTCGTGTGTTAATATGTTAAGGCCACTGAGTAGGATCAGATTTTCACCTAAGGAACAGTTGAATGGGTGTATTCTGTAATTTTGTTTTCTTGAGTGAGATCATAAAGGTACTATAAAGAGAGACAGCTTTAGTTGGAATTGCGCTTAACATGAAGTGAATGTCACCCTCTGTTATGGCTTGAATGTGTCCCCTAGAGTTCATGTGGTAGAAACTTTTATCCCCAGTGTGACATTGCTGGGAGGTGGGCCCTCATGAACGAATTAATGCCATTATTGCGGGAGTGTGTTTGTTGTAAAAGGACAAGTTTGGCCCTTCTTCCTCTCTTGTACCCATGTGATGCCTTCTGCCATGTTACAACACAGCAAGAAGGCTCACACCAGATGCTGGCACCTTGGTCTTGGACTTCCTAACTTCCAGAACTGTCCACCAGTAAATTTCTGTTCATTATAAATTACCCAATCTGCTGTATTCTATTATAGCAGCACAAAATGAACTCCCCAACTTTGGTTGTATACAGATTAAGATGTCTGACAACAAATCCCTTTTTTCTCCTGGAACTTTTCCGTTAACACAAACATGTTCACATTTTTTCTTTGGTGTTGGAGATTGAACCCAGGGCCTTCCACATGCTAAGAATGTGTTCTACCACTGAACTACACCCCCAGGCCCCATGTTTGCACATTTTGAAAGCACAGAATCAATGTGACAATGTACATTTTGGAAGCAGCTGTCACCAGTGGGACTGAATTAACAAAGATCTTTGCCAAGTTGCTTAAAGAGCTAGGCATTATGGGTTAACAAACAAAGGTTTTGAATTGCAGGCCATTTGGATTTATAAGTGAACAGTTTATAAGTTAGCTTGAAAAGGCTGCATGCTCTTTTGTCCTGACTTCCTGGAGTGAGCATGTATTTACTGAGCAAAACATCCAGAAACAGGTTTGTGCTGATACTAGGATCAATAATGAGGATGGGAAAAATTGGCAGAGACTCCAGTGACCTTCCAGATTGCAGTACAGAGACCCTGCTTGCTAAGAACCCAAAGACAGTATTAACCTTGGCATCAGAGAGTGACTTTCCCTGTCTCCCTACAGATACAGTGACAGGGGACTGATTGCCAAGGCCAGCCTTTCTTCCTTCCCCCTCCTTTATTTCTTTCTTTCTTTCCCCCAGACTTATTTTATTTCTATTTTGAAACAGGGTCTCACTAAGTTGCAGAGGGCCTCACTAAGTTGCTGAGGCTGGCCTCATACCTGAGATCCTCTGGTCTCAGCCTCCCAAGTACTGAGACTACAAGTGTGCGCCACCACGCCCTGCTCAAGGCTATTCTTTCTGTTCCTTTGCCCAGGTTGTTTTGCTCCAGAGATGGAGAAAACTCCTTTATGCTATTTTAAGTATACATATTCTCCAGTTTCTTCTACCCTCTGGGAGTGCTTTTCCAGGTCCTAAATTAACACAGTAATATTTTCTGAGCTAGGAGATGGTCTCCATGTGAATAAGAGATCTCAAGGAGCTCAGATCACCAGTAGCAGATACCAGGAAAAAACACACATAACTTCTTTGAGTGCAGTACTGGGGACTGAACCCAGGATCATTCTACCACTGAGATAAACCCCCAGCCCTTTTTTATCTTTTATTTTGAAACAGTCTTGCTAAATAATTGTATGTTGTCCTCGAACCTGAGATTCTCCTGTCTTAGCCTCCCAAGTACTGGGATTATAGGCGCGTGCCACTGTGCCCAGCGAAAAGCACATATCTTACACCCAAGTGACATCAATTAGACATCAGTAGGATTATGGCTGCTTTCATTCTGTGATTTATAATTCATGAAATAATTGTTCATAAAATGAGCCTTTTTTTTTAAAAAAAAGCAGCATATAATAACATTGAAATAGTAATGTTGAAGAACTCTTCCTGGGAATGCTCTGAAATCAACAACTCCTCATTGATCTGCCTGGTAAGTGTTAGGCTTGCCTATATATCCAGGGTGATAGCAGGCACCACAACTTGGTATACTCATCTCTGCCTAAATGCTATTAGAGCAATGGAAGTAGTTTTGAGGCATCACACTAAGAAAACTATTATAAATTTTGAGCATGTATAGATAATGAAGACAAAGAAAAGTTGAAGGAAGTCATTCAGTTTTGGAAGAAAAAAGTATAATCATAATCAGTGCTGCCTTGAGGGTAAAGGCCCTCACATAAAGGGACAATCAACTGTGTGTGGGGGGCACTGGGGATTGAATACAGGGGCCTTTTACCTCCAAGTTACCCCCTCAGCTCTATTTTATTTTTATTTTGAAGCAGGGTCTCACTAGGTTGATGAGAGTCTCACTACTTGCTGAGACTGTCCTTGAACCTGCAATCCTCCTGTCTCAGCCTCCCAAGTACTAGGATTACAGGCATGTGCCACCATGCCCACCTGAATACAATCAACTTTAATCCACATGAGATAAAGGACAAAAGAATAAACTTTTTTTTTTTGCAGTTCTGGGATTAAACTCAGGGCCTTGAGTGTACTAAGCAAGTGCTTTACCACTGAGCTATATCCCCAGCCCAAGAATAAATCATTTTTATTTGAGACAATAATCTGCTGATGGTGGAGACTATGAAAGCTGATATTGTGAGGAAACTAGCTATTTCTTTTTTTTCCTTTTTTTGTTACTGGGGATTGAACTCAGGGGCATTCTACCTCTGAGGTAGATCTCCAACCCTATCTTATTTTTTATTTTGTAACAGGGTCTCACTAAGTTGCTGATGGTCTCACTAAGTTGCTGAGGCTGGCTGCAAACCCATGATCCTCCTGTCTTGGCCTCCCAAGTACTGGGATTTACAGGCATGTGCCACCATACCCAGCTAGATGTAGCTATTTTTTTTTTTTTTTTGCAGTACTGGGGATTGAACCCAGGGGCATTCTACCTCTGAGATATACCCCCATCCCTATTTTTTTATTCTTTATTTTGAAACAGGGTCTCACTAAGTTGCGGAGGGCCTCACTAAGTAGCTGAGGCTGGCCACAAACCTGCAATCCTCCTGTCTCAGCCTCCCACGTACTGGGATTACAAGCGTGCGCCATCAAGCCCGGCTAGAGGTAGCTATTTTTAAGGAGTTAAAATAAACCAGTTTCCTTCCTCTGTTTTCTACAATTATGATAGTTTCTGGTTGCTGAAAGAGGAATCCTCAAGGAAATTTCTTGAGCTAGACTTTTTGGTCAAGGACCAGGCAACGCCCATAATTACCTAATTCAATAATCATTTCCTGATTATATACTAAAAGACCAATAATAAATCCTATATATCTTGTGGATATTTGCAATCTAGAAGTAAAGGTAAACACAATAGTAATATAACATGGTTAAGACTTGAAATGGAACTCTAATATCAGGAAGACCTCGTACTAGAATGTAGTACCAATTTGACTCAGTAGATGGCGGCAGAGATGCCAGCAAGACCAGCAGTTTTAATTGTTTTTATGGGAAAGAAATACCACTGGTCTTATTGTTGCTCGTTACTTTATTTATTTATTTATTTATTTTTTTTTTTGCGGTACCGGGGATTGAACGCAGGGGCGTTCTACCTCCGCGCTACGCCCGCAGCCCTATTTTTTATACTTTATTTGAAACCGGGTCTCACGAAGTTGCGGAGGGCCTCACTAAGAGGAGAGAGAGAGAGAGAGAGAGAGTGAGAGAGCTGAGGCTGGCCGCAAACCTGGATCCTCCGGTCTCCGCCTCCCAAAGTACTGGGATTACAAGCGTGCCCTACCACGCCCGTCATCTCATTACATTTTTTAAATATGGGTATTCTGGTTAGAAAGTTTGGACAGCTTGAGGACCATTTTTGGAGATTTGTATTCTTAGGAAGATGGCCCTTTAAAAAAGAAAGTTACTTTACATTAATATATTTAAATATTCGAGCACTTTTTCCTTTTGAGTTTCTCAGTTGCAGCAGAGATGAGGGTGGGGTGAGTGGGGTTAATGGGGCAGGAGGGGAGGAGGGCTTTGTTCTCTAGACATAGCGTTTCTTTTCAAGGCACTCCAAAGGCCATATTGTAGTGGAATCCTGCTCCTTATGCAGAGATCCCACACTGCTCGAGGCTTGACCAGATCTTCGTGGTTTGGCTGACTTTTCTATTTGTGCTGCTTTGGGTTGAAGCACAGGCTGGCTGAAAAGTAGCTGTTGATGCTATAACTGTAGCTTTGAAAATTTTTGGCATGTTTAGTCTATTATTTAGGAAACTAAGAAATATAGACATAAAAATCTCCCAGGCTGGTCAATTTACTGCCAGATTGTGGGGAGTCTGTCTTCCCAAAACCATTGAGTAGGTTTAAAAAAACGAACTGAAGAGAGTATCTGCTTATTATGCTTGTACAATGTTCAACCCATGATGCAAAGTAGGAAAATGAGATGATTACAGAGTTGAAAGCAAGAGGCATCTCTCTGTGCAACCCAACAAGACCCTGGCCATGTGAGTAATTCTGATAATACCTGTTGTTTTCTGAGCAGGCCTATGAGCTCCCAGATCCCCACATAACACACAGGTTTTAAATGGAGCTGATGAACCAAGGCTGGGCTTGGTTTCACCTCACAGACAGGGTTTCATTTGTGTCTTTGTTCTTCAGCTCTGCCTCCATCAAGAACAAGAGAGTGAACTTGTCAGCTGAGAAGCTCATAATTTCTCCAAGCCAGCTGAGTGTGTAAAGGAGGAGAAACAACAATGCCTGAAGCTTCCTGAAGAAGTGAAGATGTTGAGAAGGACATGGAATTATTTTAAAGTCAAGGTTGCTCAATCTGAGTACTGTGGACATTCAGGACAATTCTTTGCTGTGTGGGGCTGTCCTGTGCCCTGTAGATGTGTTTTGTTTTTATTTTTGGCACTAGGGATTGAACCTGGGGCATTCTACCTCCAAGCTATACCCCAAGACATTTTTTTTCCCAAACAGAGTCTCGCAAAACTGATGAGGGCCTATCTAAGTTGCTGAGACTGGCCTTGAACCTGTGATCCTCCTGTCTCAGCCTCCCAAGTACTGGAATTACAGACATACCCCACCACATCCGGCTCCTATAGGATGTTTAGCAGCATTTTGGTCTTAATATACTAGATGCCAGTAGCGTCCCCCCCCCATTCCCCCAAATTATGACTATCAGACTGTCTCTAGATCATGCCAAATGGTTTAGATCTGCTGGTATAAGTTTTCCTAATGAGTATAAAAACTCTACCAATCGACGGTTAAAAATAATTATTATTGGGTGATTCTTCTGCAGACAGGGTCAAAGACAGAAAAATAAGTGAATGGAGCTCTTTATTTCTTTCTCCTACATAAATCACTATTTACCATGCAGATCCAAAAAGTACTATGAGTTAAGTGCAGAGAAACAAATAAAACAAGGCTCATCTCACTTTTAACTCATAAGTAAAAAATCTAATGATCTCAGAGATGTGTGACAAGAAAGAAGTAACTAATGTGCTCAGATTTCTCTCACAGGCAGAAGCATATCATCCCAAGCATGAGCTGCCTGTCTTCTGAGCTCTGTACAAATGTCCCCAACCTCTCCTGCCTTGTTCTCTGGGGTGCATGTCTTCTCTGTCTTACTTTTCTTCTTCCTACGTCTTGATCTTTTCTGAATCTCAGTCAGAGTTTTCAGGCTGTGGGAATGCCTGCTTTTGAGGCAGGAGCTCGACTATGTCCTTGAAGATGACTCTTGGCTAAAAGCCCAGTGACAAGATAGAAGAATAAAGCTTTCTTCACAGACCCCCTCTGAGGTAAACAAAGCAGGGCCTTTCCTGGCAGCTAAGACCACAAGATAAGGCAGCTAAAACCAGCAAGATGGCGCCATCCAGTCCCAGCCACATGGGGCCCAAGATGGCACCACCCAGTTCCGGCTACATGGAGGCTAATACAGGAAATCTAGCTCAGAAGGAGAAGTGAAACATGACCTAAACCTCCATATTGGTATCCTGCCTGTTATTGATCCAATCAAAACCTGTCTCTCTGGGGCTATATAATCTGTATGATGACGCCATTCAGAGATCAGACCTGGAGCTTTGCTCACTGAGCCTTCACTGGTGAATAAAGAGACCTGCTTTATCCTACTCCAGCCTCTGTTTCTTGTCCTCCATGGACCAAGATTCCTGCAACATTTTGGTGAGCCAGCCAGGAGGCACTTTCAGGCACTTTGCCTCTTCCTGTCTGTGTCTTGGGAGTTGGCTTTCACCGTTGCAGATGTTGAGCCACTGAGCACGCTGGAGGCCTTTTGCCACCATGTGGGAGGCCTCTCCCAGAGGTGGTCCACTAACAGCCACTGAGGTCTTAGGCCAGAGACAGAACAGGTCATTGTCCAGCGCTGACATCTGTGTCACGGTAGGCTTCCCCGGGGCTCAGTCAGGTCCCACTATCAGAATAGCAGAAGAGGAGCCAGGCGTAGTGGCGCACGCTTGTAATCCCAGTACTGATCACCTCCATGGGAATTTCCCAAGTAGTGTCTGAGGGACACAAAACCAGAATTCAGTTCAGGATTCGGGTTGGGTGTGTGTGAATGGTGAGTGCAAGTGTGTGAGACGGACATCGAGGTCAGACTCCAGTTTGCATCTCACAGGGCCGAACTGAGTGTTGTATCTGCTGCCTGGATCAAGGGTCATTCCATAACAGCTAAGTGGCAGTCCAGAAAGGACCTAAAAAGTCCTTGGTATGACCAGATTGGGAGTTGATACCATTCTGACTCTTGTCAAGGGATGGCTGAAATATCTCCACAAGGGGGATGGCTGGGCATAGATGAAGTGAGTGCTGTCCGTTATCTGTTTTAGGCATCTGGGCACTAGTCCCGACTCTCTAGGCAGGAATGGAAGGGAAACAGAGCAAACCCATTCCCCTAAGGCCTCATGATCAAGAAATTTTGAAAGGCTCTTATAAGTGATTATGGATTCAAGCTAACCCCAGGAAAGTTACATACTTTGTGTGAGGTGGAATGGCCGGCCCTCAGAGAAGGTTGGCCATCAGAAGGCTCATTAGACTGGGCATCACCCAATACATTTGGGATCGAGTCACAGGCAGTCCAGGACATCTGGACCAGTTTCCCTACATAGACACCTGACTTCCAACCAGTTCAGAACCCTCCTCCATGGTTACAAGGTCCGGTCTCCCAGATCTTACTTGCCAAGAAAAAGGGAGCTAATGGCCAGGCAGGAAAGCAAAGGCAATGCCCAGGTGAAACCCAGATGCCACCCATTCTGGAGTGTCCCTTGAAGAACCAGGCCTGCAGCCACTGCTACACAGCCTGTGCAGCAGCCACAGGCTGCACCAGCACCTTCAGCACCCCCTCCCCAGTCGATGCCTCCTGGGCCCTCTGACCAGCCCTCAAATCCAGAGTCAGGGACCCCACTCCAGGCTCTTCCTGGAATTTGAGACCCTGAAACTGACTCTGTGAGGATCCCATTCATGAAACTCCACTGCCATCTGGTGGCCAGTTTCCCCTAAGGCAGGTTAAGGGGCCCCCCACCATGAATGAACTGACAGTTGCAGCTGGGTCAGCCAACATTTGTTTATCAACCTTTTACTAAAATGGATCTCCTAAATTAGAAGCATCATACTCCCTCCTTTACTGAGAAGCCGTAGGCCCTGGCTGACCTCCTCCAGTCCATCTTCCAAACGCATAATCCTACTTGGCTTGATTGTCACCAACTTCTCTAACTCTTCTCAACCCTGAAGAAAGACTCCTCATTCTGCAGGCAGCAACCAGCTGGGCCGAAAAATTGCCCCAGCAGAAGCCCTAAACTCCCAGACTTATATGCTCAAGAATGCCTGCTGGCAATAGACACCCAACAGAATCCAAATGATCCCAGAGACATGGCAAAACTGGAGGCACACTGAGAAACCCTCCTCCAGGGACTTCGAAAGGGGGGCTCCAAGGCCACCAACATTGCCAGTGTTGGAGAGGTCCTTCAAAAGCCTGATGACAGCCCCAGTGCCTTTTATGAGTGGCTCTGCGAAACTTATTACACCTTCACTCCATTTGACCCCGAAGCACCCCAAAACCAACAAATGGTTAACACTGCCTTTGTCAGCCAGAGTGCAAGTGACATCCGCCATGAACTATAAAAACTGAAAGAATTTGCAGGAATGAATGCTTCCCAACTCCTTGAGGTACTAAACAAGGTCTTCATCAACCCTGATATTAAAGAAAAATGAGAAGCAGATCGGAAAATGACAAAAAGACAACCTCGTCACAGCAGCATGGAGTGCAGTGCTCCATGATGAGCCAAACCAAAAAACAACTGGTCAAGGGCCCCCTTGTCCCTGGCACCCAGGACCACCAAAGGAGAGAGGGCTCCTCTCTACCATGACCAATATACATTCTGCAAGGAAATTGGGCACTGGAAGAATGAATGCCCTAAGAAAGGCTGAGGACCCCAAGAGGGGCCATGAGGCTCCTCCCCAACTCCTCTTCTGGCAGTTGGTCAGGATGACTGAAGGGGACCAGGCCCCAAAGCCCCCAAGCGGCCCATGGTCCGAATAACAGTAGGAGGGCACAACCTCCAGTTCCTTGTTGACACTGGGGCAGAACACTCGGTGGTCACCTGCAAATGCCCCAAGAAAAAGAGTAGAGACTGTCTGAGGGGCAAAAAGGAGGGTCCATTAGCCCAGGGGTTGCAGTCTGGTGGCCCACTGTATGGGCTGAGGACAATCCACCTGGAATGTCCAGATTCCAGGCACCAGTAGTCACTGAACTTCGCCTTGATGCCTGACCAGTGTGGTTACAGCAGTACCCAGTCCCCTGACTGGCCCTGGAGGGAATCCAGCCCCACCTAGAGAGGCTCCAACAACATGATATCATTGTACCGTGTCAGTCCCAATGGAGCACTCCTCTCTTGCCAGTCAAAAAGCAGGAAACCCAGGACTACTGACTGGTGCAGGACTTGTGGGCCATCAACCAAGCCACTGTCACCCTACATTCTATAGTGCCTAACCTGTACACACTCCTCAGTTTGTTCCCGGCCACCGTGACCTGGTTCACATGCCTGGAACTGAAAGATGTCTTCTTCAGCATCTGTCTGGCTTTTGAGTGGAAGGATCCAAAAACTGGAACCAAAAACCAGTTCACCTGGACCCGATTGCCCCAAGGATTTAAAAACTCCCCCACCATTTTCAGAGAAGCTGTGGCCTGTCACCTCAAGTCTTTTCCTTCACACTCCTTGGGTTGTACCCTCCTCCAATATGTTGACGACCTCCTCCTTGGACATGAGACTCTTGAATGCTGGGCCAAAGAAATAGGCCAGCTTCTCACCCTCCTAGAACACTGTGGTTATAAGTGAAGAAGAGTGGTTAGAGTTTTTGCTCCAGGTCAGGCATCGCTGCACTACTTTCTTTGCTAGAGCTGTCAAGTGGTGTATGTAATAGTACCAGCCGAGGAGCTAAGAAGAAAAGAAGAAAGCCCACATCTGTCAACAAAAAGTGAAATATCTGGGGTTAACCATCCAGAGAGGGGAAAGACATCCAGAGAGGATGAAAAGAGGTAGTCCAAGTTATCCCAGTGCCCATTAACAAGAGAGCCCTTCGGGGATTTCTGGGAGCAGTAGGGTTCTGTCACATCTGGATTCCAAACTTTGCTGTTATAGCAAAACCCTTCTATGAATCTACAAAGGAGGGAGTTAAAAACCCCTTTGTATGGAAAAAAGAGCAGCAAGAGGATTTTCACCAACTCAAAAGGCAACTGCTGACCACCCCCACCCTAGGGCTTGCAGACCTAGAAAAGCTCATCACCTTGTTCATATCTAAAAGAAAGAAAACCAACAAAGGTGGCCGTCATGCACTGTAGAGGGCATCAAAGAGGAGCAAACTGCGAGGTGCAAGGAAACTCCAAGGCTGACAGTGAAGCAAAAAGGGCCACCCAGAAGCCCCTTATAATGCCTGACCATCTGCTGTCACCCCTCTTCCTGCCCTGGTTACCCCTCCTACAAGCCCCAAGACTGGGAGCAGCTAAAATGAGAAAAGGCAACTGAACCCCCAGAAAAATGGATGCTACTGTCTGATAACTGCAGAGCCATTCCTTACAAGCTTGGCTCAATTATTGTGCAGGAGGTGCACGAATCCACTTCCATTGAATGAGAAAACCTTGAAAAGCTTCTTGGCTGGTACTATTACATACACTACTTGACAGCTCTGGCAAAGAAAGTAGTGCAGTGATGCCTGACCTGGAGCAAAAACAATCCTAAGCAAGGACCTGAACTCCCTCTGGGAATACAGGCTATGGGAGCAGCCCCCTTTGAAAGTGTACAAATTGACTTTTCCAAACTGCCAAAATGTAATGGATATCGATACCTCCTAGTCATAGTATGCGCTCAGACTGGATGGGTAGAAGCATACCCCTGCCGCACAGAGAAGGCCAGAGAGGTAACTCAAACCTTACACAGAGAAATCATTCCCAGATATGGATGCCCCTACACATAGGGTCAGACAGTGCACCGGCCTTCATTGCAGAAGTCTCCCAGAATGTGGCAGCGGGTTAGGTATCACCTGGAAGCTGCATTCTGCATTTAGGCCACAGAGTTCAGGTAAAGTAGAAAAAATAAACAAAAACTACCAAAACTGTGTTAGGAAAGATGTGTCAGGAAACCAAGCTAACTTGGGTTCAAATCTTACCCTTAGTCCTGTTTAGAATTAGATGCATTTACACCAAGAGAACAGGGTATTCTCCCTATGAGATAATGTTTGCTCGATCCCCTCCTATTCTCCAAGGGCTTCCTGGAAGGCTGTGTAAAAGAGGAAAAATAAAAATTCATAGAATTATGAGGGAACTGAAAAAAGTCACCCATAACCTACATAAATGGGTGCTAAATAGAATACCAGTTAGTTTAATTGCCCCAATCTATCCCTATAAGCCTGGAAACCTAGTTTGGGTCAAAGACTAGAATCGGGTTCCCCTCAAGGCAAGATGGAGAGGGCCCTTTACTGTTATTCTTACTACCCCAACCACAGTAAAAGTCGAGGATATTGCAGCCTGGATTCATCACAGCTGCCTGAAACCAGCAGCTCCAGAGCAAAGAGCCCCAGAGATGACTCGCTGGACTGCTCATGGAAAACCTGGAGAGCCAAACAAGCTAATCCTGAAAAAAACAAAACAAAACAAAACAAAAACAACCTGCCCTGTTCCAGTCACACCCAGAAGCTGACTGGTTCACACACAGCAAGGTTGAGGAGCGTCACATCACATGTCACAAAATCGGACTCTTAGTTTTTATGCCATAAGTGCTTTGGGATTGACTTTATTAGTGGGGTTTATAGTGGTCTTAATTTTAGCACTTAGGTGTTTGCCCAATTTGACTTTGTATTGCTAGGATGAAGAAACTGTTTTCCTCTTGTGGGGAGGACTATTAGAGTTGCTGCAGCCAGCTTTCACAATCTTCACCATTAATGTGACCAAAACTAGCAGCAAGTTTAATATATGTTGGGTTATATCTTGTGGCAGCCCAAAAAACCCAACAACAACTCATACAGGCTGACAGATACCTCTGCTCTGAACCAGGTTCGGGTTACACTCAGACCAGGGCCTGTCCTAGTTGGGACAATGTCTGGTGTACCACCAAATACCAAGGGTAAACAGTCAATATGGGATGGGTGACCCCATCATAAAAGCCTCTAAAGAGCTGAGCATGGTGGCACACACCTGTAATCCTAGTACTTGGGAGGCTGAAGCAGGAGGATTGTAGGTTCGCAGCCAGCCTCAACAACTTATTGAGGCCCTCTGCAACTTAGTGAGACCCTGTTTCAAAATAAAAGAATAAAACCGGGCTGGGGCTATAGGTAGGTAGAACGCCCCTAGGTTCCATCCCCAGTATCATACACAAAAAAATAAAAGCCTCTAAAGAATAAGATTCACTTTATCGAGGAAATTCCTCCTTAAACTTGTCAAAATTATCGGTGTAATCCCCTGCTGTTAACTATTGATAACCCCAGCACAATAGATCAGAAACCAGTAGTAGCCTCTAGGGTCTACGGGCTAGGAGCAGACATCTCTGGAAGGAATCCTGTAGCCATTTCAGATTATAGCTTATTGGGTCAAATAGCCCTACAGCCCCACCTACAGGGACCACTCCTTCTGTAGTTTTCAACCAAACTTCATTATGGGGGCCAAAAATGACCCAACCAAAGTAACTATAGTAGAGATTAAAAAAAAATCTAAAACAGACTTTGGAAATAAAAACCAGGTTTTTAGACACAAACACTTGACTTAAATGGTTTAAATACTCTGTAAAGGCTGCCAACAAGGCAGATTGCTATGTGTATGCCACTGGCTGGTCACAAGCATAAATTGTTCCTTTTCTTTTGGAGTGGAGTTCGGCTGAGGCTGGTCAGATGCTGCCTCATACCCTGTATCAGGGGGTTAATCCAACGAGTAATAGAAACCTCAATAGCTAAAAAGGACCACCTAGCCAGGCGTGGTGGTGCACGCTTGTAATCCCAGTTCTTGGGAGGCTGAGACAGTATTGCAAGTTCATGGCCAGCTTCAGCTATTTAGTGAGACTCTCCACAACTTAGTAAGACCCTGTTTCAAAATAAAGAATAAAAAATAGGGCTGGGGGTGTAGCTTGGAGGTAGAATGCCCCAGGGTTCAATCCCCAGTATTGCAAAAAAAATTAAATAAAATAAACAATAAAAATAAAAATAAGAAGGACCCACCTCCATATGCCGCCCTTATGGCTCTGACTTAAAATTATCTCAAAAATTGAAAACTTCTCATTAAGCATGTTGAGAAGTCTCAAAAGGGGGGAACCTGGCTATGTCCTTGAAGACGATTCTTGGCTAAAAGCCCAGGGACAAGATAGAAGAATAAAGCTTTCTTCACAGCCCCCCTGTGAGGTGAACAAAGCAGGGCAAGACCACAAGATAAGGCAGCTAAGTCCAGCAAGATGGCGCCACCCAGTTCCAGCCACATGGGGCCCAAGATGGCACTGCCTGGTCCCTGGGATGTGGAGCCCAAGATGACACCACCCAGTTCCAGCCAAGTGGAGGCTAATACAGTAAATATAGCTCAGGAAGCAGAATGAAACTTGATCCGAGCCCCCATATCGGTACCCCTGCCTATTATTGATCCAATCAAAACCTGTCCCACAGGGGCTATATAATCTGTATGATGATGCCATTCGGGGTTCAGACCTGGAGCTTTGCTCACTGAGCCGTCACCGGTGAATAAAGAGACTTGCTTTATCCTACCCCACCCTCTGTTTCTTGTCCTCTGTGGACCAAGCCTCCTGCAACACTTTGAAGAGTGGAAACCAAGGAAAGGCCCTCAGTGAATTGTTATTGCACTGGAGTGCCATTTGATAGAGAATGACAAAGGTGGCTGTCAGAGCAATTGACATAGCCATTAAACTGATCAACACTGAAGCCAAGGTTTGAAAGGGCCTCTTTTGTACTCTGTAGAAAGCCACAGAGATGATGATAAGTTTGAAAGCATAACCTTTTGTAGAAAAGCTAGTGGGAAATGGAGTCATTCCTCTGGAAGAAAATGTTGGCAATGGACCAGAAAGGGTCACTGTATGGAAAACCTTATAGTCGGGCATGGTGGCATATGCCTGTAATCCCAGTACTTGGGAGACTGAGATAGGAAGATCGCAAGTTCAAGGACAGCCTCAGCAAGGTAGCAAGTCTCTCAGTAACCTAGCGAGACCCTGTTTCAAAATAAAAAAGAAAAAAGGGCTAGGTTGTAGCTTAGAGTTAGAATGCTCCTGGGTTCATTCCCCAGTAAGCACAAAATAAATAATTAAGAAATCCTTATAAATTTTTTTTTACCTCTGCTTAAGATAACAATAAGAAATTAATGTGGGATGTGAGGACTATAAGTTATTGCAGGGAACATTTTTTTTTTTTTTTTTGCGGTACCGGGGATTGAACGCAGGGGCGTTCTACCTCCGTGCTACACCCCCGGCCCTATTTTTTTATGCTTTATTTTTTGAAACCGGGCCTCACAAAGTTGCGGAGGGCCTCACTAGGTAGAGAAAGAGAGAGAGAGAGAGAGAGAGAGAGAGAGAGGAGAGGAGAGGAGAGGAGAGAGAAAGAGAGAGAGAGAGAGATCACATGCGCGCTCATGCGCGCTGAGGTTGGCTGCGAACCCGGATCCTCCGGTCTCCGCCTCCCAAAGTACTGGGATTACAAGCGTGCGCCACCACACCCGGCTGCAGGGAACACTTTTGATGGTTAGAGATTATCAACTTTATATGAGGTACCAGCACCAAGGGTGGTTTTTGGAGTTGTCTTTAAAGATTTGGGCGGGGGGTGTGGTGGGGTAGGGACTGGCAATTGAACCCAGGGGCATTTTGTCTTCAAGCCACATCCCCAATCCTTTTCAAAAAAAATTTTTTTGAAACAGGATGTCACTAAGTTGTTGGGGGTCTCACTAAGTTGCTGATGCTGTCCTCAAACCTGTGATCCTCCTGTCTCAGCCTCCCAAGTACAGGAATTACAGGCGTGCCACCAGCCTGGCATCTCTAAAGATCTTTAAGAATCGCCTGTACTTACATCTGGCTGACTGGTCGAGGCAGTGTGTGGTACTGCAAGCAAAAGGATGGCCTTTTCTGTTCCACTCTGCTGGTGTTCTGATGGCCCAGGACACACATTGTGGTGGGTAGCGAGGCAACTTCAGTAACTTCATTCTCTAAATAAGGACTTGGGCAGTGTTCTTTCACAGGTGTGAGCTACCTGGTCAGAATGGCGCTATGCACAGCTACTTAATGAGCAGAGTTGTGGGTTAGGCTCCTCCAAAGGCTGACTGAAATGGTTTAAATACTCTGTGTGCTGGCTGTTCATTAGGGAGAGCTCTTGGTATCAACATTGGAAGGAAAAGAAAGGACTGGACTTGGGGGATGTTAAGCTCTGAAGAATTCCCAAGAGAGACCTCAGCTGGCCACATGGAATGCCCTGAAGCTGTGAGGGCCGCTGAGGTTCCCCGGGTGGGGCAAGGCTGGGCCTTGATTCTTCTGTGGGTGTGTCACTGGATGGGGTTGCCACCGGAAGAAGACATGACTTGGACAGGGTGGTTTCCTTCAGCTCAGGCACTCCCCATGGAGTGCTGACGGCCAGGGCAGGGTCTTCTTCCATCAGCCCCCTGCCACATGGGGGGAATCAATCCCTTATCCATGACCAGGGGTCTGGGGGACATCATAACATCCACCACGAGCAGCTTCCTCTGTCTTCCACTGGAGCCTGAGGCTTGCCTTTCCCTTTTACTTATTTACACAGAAGTATTTTCCCTCCGCCAGGAACATATATCCTTTCCCGTCATTCCTATCCAACCCTTCGCCACCCCAGGATGTGGAGTAAATACAGGCTAACATCTATTCTTTCCTCTCTCCCTTCCTTCCATCTTCATTAGGCAGATGCACAGCTTCTGACAGCTGGCCTAGATGCAAGCTGAATGTCAAGCCGGTTTCTCCCACTTTGGGTTTTCCCTTTATTTACTTAGTGGCCATGTTTTCCCCCCTCTATTCTCTGAAAATACCTCATGGATGAATTTCCAGGGCAGTAGGACAGCCCGCAGAATGCTGGGCTGGAGTCTGGTTAGCTCTCTGGCACTAGCTTGCGGGACCTTGATTAAGGCCTGTTTGATGGATTACCTCTCTAACGCAGGGAGAAGCCATTGGATTAAGTGATCTTCAACTTCCCTTCTACCTCCAGTGTTTGGAAACTTTGATTTGAAGGATTTTCATAAAAGGAAATGGAACAAAATGAGTGTCAGATTCCCGTGTCAGTCTTTGTTTCCTTTCTCACCCACAGAGAATATCCCAGAGCCTCCTTCCCCCAAAGAAGTGCAAGATGTGGAATTAGTTATAAAATCATCCAAAGTGCTGGGAGAGTGAAGTTTTAGAACCCCAGAACATTTTGGAAACTAATTTGAATTGAGATCTGCCAGTTCTGAACAGCCCATCTTGCTGCCGCATTTCGCCTGCCTGTGAGGCAGCTGTGTGAGGTTAGGTTCGGTGAAGGTGGAACAAGTTGTGCTGCATGTGAGATGTGCAGGGGAGCACACTGCAGTAAGAGGGCTTCCCTGCCCTGCTTCATTCTATTGGCCTCCCTCTGTTTCTCTTAATCTAAATGGATTTAGCATTGGCTGTTGGTATTTTCTGTAGCAGGTTTTTGGATTTTTTTTTTTTTTTTTTTGGCAGGAGCCTGAGCCTGGGTAAACATTGGCCCTCGAAAGGAATTCAGACTCAGGTAGACCAGGTAAAGACCCTTCAAATGGTCCTTTCTGGTTCCAGCTGGTTGTTTTATTCAGTAATGATAGATCATGATAAATGAGTTGTAGAGTAAATATAGCACAGAGGGTAGAAGCTGGAGAGAAAAGGCTAGTGGAAAAATGAACTTGGCTCTTCAAAGAGCAGAGCTGAGCTTATTTGCATAGTAACTCGGGTATGGTTACTTATTTATGGAGTACATTTCCTCTGAGGTGTGGAAAATAGGCTAGTTGTGAATCTGATCCCTGCCCTAGGATGCTCATGGTGGGGAGGCAGAGCCCAGCAGTCACTGCCCACCCCTCCCCCATCCTTCCCATCCCACCTCCAGAATTCCCTGCTGCAGCAGCAGGATCCCAGAGGTCTATTTTCTTGTCTTGAGGTCCTGGAGAACAGGGACCATGTTTAGTCACTATTGTCTCCCCTGGCACATGGCAGGCTTTCGATACATAAATGTGTAATGAATGGCATCAAAGTAACCTGCTGATTGACTTGGGGATGAAGGTTGCAGCCATCTGGAGGTTGGAGGAAGTAAATGCAAAAGAGGAGAGGCCTTGGCTCTCCCCAAATAGACACCCACCCTGAAGTGAGAGAAGGAAGTAATACCAGAGACTGAGCGGCAGGAGAAGCACTGTTTTGAAGAAGGTGGTCTGCTAGAGATCTACTGCAGGAAAAAAGTTCCAAACAAACTTGACACTCTTCTGAGTGTATAGGTCTGACTCCTCCAGAACAAGGCAAAAAAGAAAAACAAGCCCCCCTGCCCCAAACAGATACTCCCTCAGACTCTTAGTGGTCCCTAGTCACACAGGAGAAAGAACAAAGAAGTGATTTAAGCATTTTGAACTTGAATTAACTCTGCCAAACACCAGAGGATCAGCACAATCATTACATTCCAGAAGATGCTGAACCTCTGAGGCCTCTGTATTCTTCCATCCTGATGTCACATTGCTGGCAGCCCACGCTCAGCTGCCTTATAAGAATGTGCTGCTGGGTCACTGCCTCTAGCAAGATGAGGGGAGGAAGGAAGGGCAAGATCCTTTTGCTTGGAATTTGGAGGCTCTGCAGTGAAGACAAGTCAGCCATCCTTGGACACCATAGTCTCTCTGCTCCCAGTGATGAATGAGGACAATTAGCCAATTAGATGTGAGGGTAGATGTCCCTGAGCATATGTATATCAGCTAGGGGCCAGACAGGGAATGGAATTTATCCCAAATCGTTAAAAAAGAATTTATTAAAGGGGTTATTAAAGAGATGTGAGTAGGGTTAAGGGAACAAATAAGAAATGTTGAGGTACTCAGAGACTTGTATTACTGGGGAGCCATTACCTCCCTAAAATGAAAAGACAAAGGGAGGAAAGAAACCTTGTTCCTGAACCCGTGAGAGCCAGAGCCCTGGAAGGAAGAGCCTCCATGGGACAAGTATGCTACAAGAGCCTCCTCCTCACTCTCGTATAGGGACTATAATGATGATGATGACGACGACAGCCCTTCAGGGGATTTATCATCACACAGGAACACAGGAACATGGCTATGGGCTGTTTTCAGAGACAGGACACCAAATCAGGCAAGGAAGACTGCAAGTTCAAGGCCAGCCTGGAAAACTTAGTGAGACATGTCTCAAAATAAAAAAAATAAAATAAAAAAAGGGTTGGGGTGTAGCTCAGTGGTAGAGCACTTGCCTACATTGTATGAGACCCCGGGTTTGATGCCCAGTACCCCCCCAAAAAGGGGTTATGGGAATATATCGGATGAAATGAGATTTCAGTGCCCCCTGCTCATTACTTCCAGCCTTATTTGCTTCTAGGGAGCAGGGACACTGAGCGACCTTGCAGGGCGCCATGGCAACCATACAGGGCTGTCACCAGGGAGTTCATGTCAAATTACACCTTAAGGAGAAGAAATGCCCTGCCCGTGTTTCCTGTTGGGTGCCTCCCACGGGCCAACTGGAGGCTGGCCAGCGAGGGTTCTTGGATGATGTGTTCCTCAGGGTCAGCCTCCTGAGGGTGGAGGGTGCATGAAGGTGGGACAAAGGGAGAATAATGAGTAGATACAGATGACTAACATGATCACCATGTATCATATATTATAAATTATATGTATTAAACAGAAATACTAAACATTTATATATTATCTCAGTAACCCTCAAAAGTGCTCAGTAAAGCAGGCTGAGCCAGGAGTTCCTTTGAATTCCAGAGGCTACTGGGCGCGTGCTCGCTCAGGCCTGAGAGCATGTTCAGGCTGCTGAGCTGAGTGAGAAGAGGGGAGGTGTGTTGGAACCATCATCAGGAGCTTGAGGCCAAAGTTGCCTCTAAATACCAGCTAGAACAGAAATTGCTGGGACGCTGACTGGAGCACTTTGTCCTCTCTTCAGTCTTGGGGATTGCCCCACATTTGTGCTTTCTCCCCTGGATGCAGAGAGGAAGTCCCTGAGGTGAGTTGTCCTGTGGGATGCTGTGGCAGGTGACTGCATTTGGTAGGAGGAAGAGCTGGCTGATCCTGTGGTGTGGTGACTGGGGAAGGAAAGGGGAGCAGAAAGGTCAGGAGCCGAAGTCCTGAGAAGGGTGTGAGGGCTGGGTACACGGTGCGTGGCCTAGACTTTGTATTTCTAGCTCCCGGGGATGAGTCTCCTCTGGCTGGTCTGTTTACTTGACTGAGGGGCTGAGGTGACTCATGTGCTAGTGAGTGACCCTCAGGAGCAGCAGGCGGCAGACACTGACATTGGGTCTACTTTACTGTAAGGTAATCCAAGCAAGAGTAGACATTTGATCTGAAACACAAGGTCTTATCACTAAATAAATATTTCATTATTCAAGTCCCCAGAGTCGAGACAGGGACAGGGCTTTGGTGCAGGCCCAAGTCCTCAGTCTCCTCTCAGATGTCCAAAGACTCCACCTAGGGAAGGAGGAAGAGGAAGACCTGGGGCTGAGTTATTAGAGAAGGCAGGAGGGGGTGGGTCCCAAGCCGGGGCTGGGGCCAGGGTTGCCCCTATCACCTCCACTGACATGCCGAGTCACCTGGCTAAGTCACTGTTCTTCACCTTAGTTCACTCAATGGCAAATTGGAAAAGATTTCCCAGCTCAGCTCTAGTGCTTTTTTCTTATTGCAATGATCAAATGTGATAGCACATGAAAGCATTTTGGAAGGCAGAAAACGTTATAGCAAATGTACCAATTATTAATACTGACCATGTCTTTTCAGAAATGTCCCTTACAGAGCCCAAACCATAGTTGAGCTAGCTGCCTTTATTAATTTATTTAACAGATATTTATTAAGGACCTGCCATATGGCAGTGGCTTATTTTCTCTCTTATGAATGGCAGGGTTCTCAGTATATTTGTATCCACTCACCAGGCCTGATCTTTAGAGGTTTTATTTTAGCCTCTGATCTCTAGGGTTGTCAGGGAGCATAAAAGGAAGTTGAATATTTGTCAAGGGGTGATGGGGGCCAGGTGTGGTGGTGCATACCTGTAATCCCAGCTACTTGGGAGGTTGAGACAGGAGGACTGAAAGTTCAAAGCCAACCTGGGTCAAAATAAAGCCAGACATGGTGGCGCGCACCTGTTATCTCAATACTTGAGACATTGAGACAGGAGTATTGCAGGTTGGAGAACAGCCTCAGCAATGTAGCGAGATTCTCAGCAAGACCCTATTTCAAAAATTAAAAATATAAAAAGGGCTGGGGGTGTTTTTCAGAGGTAGACTATCCCTGGGTTCAATCTCCAGTACAAAAAATTAAAACAATAAAATAAAATAAATAATAAAAAAAGGGCTGGGGTATAACTCAGTGGTAGAGTGCTTGCCTATACGAGGCCCTGGGTTTGATCCCCAGTACCAAAAAACGAAACAAAAGGGGTGATGGGAGTATATTGGCTGAAATGAGATTTCAATGCCTCTGCTCATTACCTCCAGCCGTATTGGCATTCTGCCGTTTTGCTTAAGGAGCAGTAGACTGGGTCCGCCTAGGGAGCAGGAACACTGGGCGACTTTGGAGGGTGCCATGGCAACCACACAGGGCTGCCACCAGGGAGTTCATGACAGCTTGCACCGTAAAGTGGGCTCAGCAGAAAAGAAAGCCTTTCCCATCTGTGAGGTGGAGTCAAGGAAGGAGAGGCAGGTGCACTGCACACAGCTGGGCAGAGTTCCGTCAGTGGGGCGCCTTGGCAGAAGCGACTTTTCACTTTCGCTGGCATCTCTGCTTCCTGGGAGCTCAGTAGGCCAGGCCCCAGCAGGGAGAAGGCAAAAATGTCTGGCTTGGGTTATTAAATGTCAGGGCATCCTCTTAGGATGTTATCTCAGAGCAAGAACTAAAGGAATATAGGGAGCACACTGTAATCCCAGTATTTGGGAGTCTGGGACAGGAGGATTGCGGGTTCGAAGACAGCCTCATCAACATAGTAAGATTAACCTCAGCAACCTAGCCAGATTCTGTTTCAAAACAAAAAATAAAAAGGGCTGGGGGTGTAGCTCTGAGGTAGATTGCCACTGGGTTCAATCCCCAGTACCAAAAAAAAAAAAAAAAAAGAGTATAGGGCTCTTACATGGTGGAGCAGTTCAGGATTCCTTGCCTGTCCTGACATGGAACCCTCCTGAGCTGGTCCTAGGTAAACCTCCATGTTCCAGATCTGTCGCTTCTGGGTAGGTAATATGATGTTCCTTTCTTTAGTTAATAAACCCACCCTTCTATGGCGCTCATGTTGGTAACCAGTTGATGCCTGGATTATCTGATGAAGCCAGCCCTTGGTTCAGAAGAAACTTATTTGCAAAGTATCACTAAATAAGCATAAAATAATGTCCTTACTATAACAGAAAAGGAAAAGAAACGTGGGCCAGGGTCTTGGGAACTTGATGTCTCTTGGTACTTTTATTTTTATTTTTATTTTGAGGTACTGGGGATTTTTTTTAATTTTTATTTTGAGGTACTGGGGATTGAACCCAGGGGCATTCTACCTCCGAGCTACACTCTCAGCCCTATTTTTTATTCTTTATTTCGAAACAGGGTCTCATTAAGTTGCGGAGGCCTCACTAAGTAGCTGAGGCTGACCGCAAACCTGGATCCTCCTGTCTCAGCCTCCCACGTACTGGGATTACAAGCGTGCACCACCACGCCTGACTCTCAGTACTTTTAAAATGTGCCCCTGCTCAATGGTCCCAGGGAAGGGGTGGTGGTGAGGGAGACAGGCCCGAAGCTCTTGCACTGGACCACCCACCCCCTCACTTTTCCCATTGGAAGGCCAGGGGCCTGGTGGAGACTTATAGACTTGGTAATAGGCCCTGACTGCCAGGAATTTGCATTTCTGCATCTCTCTTCTTTTATCTCGCTTTCTTGTCATTCCAAAGTCAACATATTTCAACATATCTAGCCTCCTTATTTGCTTTATCCACCTCCTGGCAGGCTGGGAGACTGAGTTGAAGATGTGTCGAGTGGTTAAGGTGGACCATTGTGGATGGTAAGTATGCTACAAGAGCCTCCTCCTCACTATTAGCTAATAGGGGCCATAATGATGATGATGATTGGCAGCCCTTCAGGGGATTTATCTTATTTTAGCTTCTCTTTGCAGAGGTGCTTTAGGCTTTATAAACTACTCACAAAGCTCAGCCGATGTGTCTTCCATTGTTTCTCAGACCCTGGATACTATTTTGGTTTAGGAAGTTCACTTATTAGCTGATCGTGGTGGTGCACGCCTGTAATCCCAGTACTTGGGAGTCTGAGAGGAGGATCACAGGTTTGAGAACAGCTTCAGCAATTTAGTGAGGCCCTGTTTCAAAATAAAAAGTAAAAGGGCTGTAGGTAGCTCGGAGGTAGATGCCCCTGAGTTCAATCCCCACACACACACAAAAAGAAAGTTTTCTTATTTGCACTGCAGGGGTGCTGGCTCAGATTTTGGAGGTGAGGTCTCCTTGGTTAGCTATTTTCATAGGTGCTGTGTTGACTGCCCAGTCGATATTGATTTTCAGATTGCTCCCTCTGATCATACTGCATTATGCTGTACTGGCTCAGGCCTGTGCAGAGATTTCAACTTGAAATCTTTATTCTCTGGAAGGGTCACCTCTTTCCTTTGGCTGCCCCCACCAGCACTGCTGGGACCCCACTTCTCACTGACATCATTCTTGCTGTCTAGTTTGAAAAGGTATGAGAAGGACATTCATACTTATAATTTGCTAAGCACAGCAGTTGGCTTTGACTCTTAAAGTTGCTTCAATTTTGGAATGTGTGGTGGGAGGGACCGAGCCAAGGAAAGTTCTTTTTCTTTCTTTTTTTTTTTCTTCATGGTACACTAGGGATTGAACCTAGGGGTATTCTACCTCTGAGGTACACCCCCAGCTCTATTTTATTTTGAAACAGGGTCTCAGTAAGTTGTGGAGAGTCTCACTAAGTTATTGAGGCTGACTTCAAACCTGTGATCCTCCTGTCTCACCTCCCAAGTACTGGGATTACAGGCGTGCGCCACTGTAGCCAACTCCAAGGAAATTTCTTAAAAAGAGGCAATGCCTTAACATCAGAAACCTGCAGAGGAAGACTTTGAAACACTGATGAGAAGAAATATACTGTATTTGGAAAGAGAAATAAAGGTTAGCAGCCAAGCTTTCCTTCACAAAATTAGCACCTCATGCATATTGTTGAGAGCATTTGATAGAGCTGTAGTGAGTAAGTGAAAGGGGTTGTGCTCTTGAGAAAGACATTCGTAAGAGTGTTGAGAGCTGGATGTGGTGGTGCACACCTGTAATCCCAGTATTTGGGAGGCTGAGACACAGTAGGTAGGTTCAAAGCCAGCCTCAACAACCTAGAGAGATCCTTAGCAACTTATCGAGGCTCTGTTTAAAAAAAAAAAGAAAGCCTGGGGCTATACTTTGGAGGTAGAATGCCCCTGGGATTCAAGTGCCAGTACCATAAATAAATAAATTATGTAATAAATACCATGTAAGTGCTTGATAAATAAAATATACAAACTGGGCATGATGGTGCATGACTATAATCCTAGTACTTGGGAAGCTGAAATAGGAGGATAGCAGATTAGAGGTCTGAGGCCAGCCTCAGCAACTTAGCCAGACCCTCATCAACTTAATAAGCCCTGTTTCAAAATAAAAAATAAAAATAAAAAGGGATGGGGGTATAGCTTAGAGGTAGAATGCCACTGGGTTCAATCCCCAGAAAAAAAAGCAGCAGAACTAAAGGCCAGAAATGGGACTGGAGGAGCTACAGATAGAAACATGCAGCTGGCATCAGGAGAGCCATATTTGGAGTTTAGGGAAAGTTGTCATTGGTGGTGCACAACGAGATCTAGGAGAGCAGAGGCCACGGGAGAATCTATTTGTTACTGCTGGGAAGAAGTGACTATGGCTCCTAGTAGAGTGCCCACTGAGTGTTTGTTAGATGTTTCAACATGTGTCATCTCATTTACTCATCATCATAGTCTATAAAGTAGGTGTTGCTGTCATATTTTTATTCTTTTAACTTAATTTTTTTGGTACTGGGGATTGAACCCAGGGTCATTCTACCTCTAAGCTACATCCATAGTCCTTTTTATTTTTTATTTTGAAACAGGGTCTCACTAAGTTGTTGAGGCTGGCCTTGAATCTGCAATCCTCCTATCTCAGCCTCCCAAGTACTGGGATTACAGGTGTGGCCACTGCACCCTGCTTGCTGTCATATTTTTACAAGTGAGGGAACCATCAAGAGTCTACGGCTCAGCCAGACGTGGTGGCACATGCTTGTAATCCCAGTACTTGGAAGGCTGAGAGAGGAGGATCGCAGGTTCAAAGTCAGCCTCAGCAACTTAGTGAGGCTCTCAGCAACCTAATGAGACCCTGTTTGCAAATAAGATATAAAATCAGGCTGGGGGTGTAGCTTGGAGGTAGAATGCCTCTGGGTTCAATCCCCAATACCGAAAAAAAAAAAAAGTCTACGGCTATTGCATGAAGCCACCTCTTCCTTTCAGAGGAGGGGTTTGGGCCAGTTCTCCCTGGATGCTTTGTTGGGGGAGGGTCAGCACCCTTCCACACCTTCCTCAGTGGGCTCAGGGCCACACTATGGAAAGCAGGTCCCTGCCTAGTGGAGGTGGAAGTGGGGGCAGACCTCTGTGGCCTTGTTCTAGCATGAGCCCAGGGTGGCTGAGACTCCCCCTCCCTGGAGCCTTGGAGCCTCTGGGGGGAGTGCTTCTTTAAATCTGCCCTGACTCTTCACTCTTCCTCTCTCCAGAGACTTCTTGGCCAGATGCCCAGCCTCGGCTGATAGATTACTGATATATTTCCTAAAATAAAAAGCCTCTCCCAACCCCCACCTATTCTCTCCCTTTGGCTGAGCCAGGTGGGGCCTCCTTAGTATAAATCTCTCTTGATAGGTTTGTTTTACCAGAAGAAACTTAGGCATAAAAGAGTGGGATTTTATTTTATTTATTTATTTATTCTTTTTGCGGTACCGGGGATTGAACCCAGGGGCGTTTTACCTCCGAGCTACACCCCTGGCCCTATTTTTTATACTTTATTTTGAAACCGGGTCTCACGAAGTTGTGGAGGGCCTCATTAAGTAGCTGAGGCTGGCTGTGAACCTGGATCCTCCAGTCTCCACCTCCCAAGTACTGGGATTACAAGCGTGCGCCACCATGCCCGGCCCTAAAGAGTGGGATTTTACATACTGTTGACTGAGGGCGCTTGCTGGCCATGGAATTTGCAACCATTGATGCTGGGGGTTAAGTGGAATAATAGGTAGGTTGGGGTTGGACAGGAGTCTGTGCTCTTATTTTTTAAGAGGGGAAAGAAGACCAAGGGGTCTCACTAACTACTCAGCTGAGTTCCTTCCCTTCTTGCAGCTGCCCAAGGAAGGTGCCTCTAAGCTTGGCATTAGAAGAATCAAATTCAAGTTATGCCATTTTTCTAATCAAAAGGGTCCAGAGTAGACCTTTCTGAGACTTGCCTTTCTCATTCCCGGCTGCCTGCCCTGCCTCCTCACAGGGCTGTAGCCCAAGTCCATAGCGGTGGTTTCTGTGTGCAGCAGGTGCTTGGTAACTGAGTCCTTATACTTCTCAGGCTGATAAGAGATAAGCTTCTGTTTGCTCAGAGATAACAGGTGTGCAGGGGTCTGGAACAGGAAAGGCAAGCCCCAGCTGGCCTGTATTTTTGTGTGTGTGTGCCCATGACTGGCTCAGCTCTTCTCCCCACTCCTGCCTCTCCTTCACATTGATTATAAGAATCACTGCACACATTTTTGTACCTCCTCAGTCTGCTGTTTGCATTTTATGTGGTTGCTTTAATTCACATTCTTGGACATGGTTTTATTTTAATTGTTTTTCCCCCTATAATCCGTTGCTCTGAAATTGAATTTTACCTAATGAGGCCGAATTTCCCACTCATTTGTTTATAAGGGTATTGGTTTTGTTTCATTATTTTTCTCTTTTTTCCTTTGTTTTTGTTTTTTAAATTTTGGTGTTTAGTGTGTGTGTGTGTGTGTGTGTGTGTGTGCGCGCACGCGTGCACACACATGCGCTAGGGATCAAGCTTAGGACCTCATACATGCTAAGCATGCACTGTACCACTGAGCTAAACCCTCAGCTTGTTTCATTTCTTAATTTTGTTTTGTTTTTACTATTCAGAACTTACTTGAAAAAAAGAAAAGAGCTGGGCGTGGTGACACACGCTTGTAATCCCAGCACGTGTGAGGCTGAGACAGGAGGATCGCAGGTTTGTGGCCAGCCTCAGCTACTTAGTGAGGCCCTCCGCAATTTAGTGAGACCCTGTTTCGAAATAAAGAATAAAAAATAGGGCTGGGGGTGTAGCTCGGAGGTAGAATGCCCTTGGGTTCCATCCCCAGTACCGCCAAAAAAAAAAAAGAAAAAAAGAAAAAAGAAAAAAGAAAAGAAAGAAGTAATAAAAATAAAATAGAATTCATCTGATATACTAAGTTTTCCAACTTTGCATGTGAGTAGAGGGAGAGATCACGGTAAGAACGACAGTGAGATGCTAGCTTCCCTGCACCCTATGTGTCATTTTGCCTTGAGAAATAGTAAGGAGGAGAAGGAACAGACCCATCCTCATGGTTGAAATTGTGCTTCTTGGACTTGGTAGTCCATTGGACTTGGTAGTCCATTTTTTTTGGGGGGGGGTAAAGGTCTTTATTGAACAAAGTCATCTCACTCAGTAACAAAAGAACAGGAGGCAACAATTCCCCCAGTGGTCTTGAGCAGTGTCCACCCCTGGTGGCCATTTAGAGGTTAGAGTTGGGGTTCTTCCGAAATATAACAAAACCTTCCAGAATGGGGGTAACAGGAAGAAACTCCTCAGTGGCCAATTCAGCCCATTCCCCATGGGCCAACAACACTGGGGTGGTGTGTGTCTGGAACCCTGTGATGGTCTTAGGCTTGCCGGCCTGTCCCACCACATCCACTGCCTGGCCCACATGGACAGACACTGGCAATGGCCGCAGCTCCTCATCAAAGGTAACCAGCATTTGGGGCTGCATGGCAGCCACCAGCCCATACAATACATAGTGCGATTTGCCTAAAATGATGTTGCGAACATCCAAGAAAGAGACAAGCACAGTGAGCAGCCCAGCCATACCCACTTGACTCATAAGCTGCCGGTCACTGTGGTAAGGACAGAGGGTAAGTGTGCCCTTCCCTCAATGTGTCAGGCCATGTGCCAAGCGCACCATGAAGAGATTGTTGGGGTCCTTGGCATGATACTGGGCTAAAGGGCCAAGTCTATTCTTCATTGCACTCTATAGGATGAGTTTGGAAGGACTTGCATGGGGTCATAAACATGGCTCCTGATCCTTCTGCAGATGGCGATGGAAATAATCCTGAAGGCACAGTTGCCATCCCGCCCCCACACATTAGAGTAGGCAGTGCCTTGGGGAAGACTTATCAGAGGGGACTCGTCTTCCTTCTTGACATGGTTGGCTTTGGGTGTTTTGAGTGAGGATGGGGAAAGAGATATGGCAAAATGACCAAAACAGGAGGCTTGCCAGCCACTCTTGCCAAACTGGAAGCAGAGTCTTGCTCAGAGCCCCTTGTGCAGCGCAGTGAGATTCTCCATGCCTAGGTTGGAGGCTGGAACCAAAACCCACTCCTTAGTGCCAAATGCAAAAAAAGAGCAAAGTCACTGTGCGTGAGGAGCTGAAGATCTGGCAGAGATTAAAACAGCCCCAAACATGACAGACAAACAGCTGTGCCTGCGAGAGGTTGTGAGGATGGCCTTTTCCCTGGGCTCACTTCAGCCTTCTCAAATGGCAGAGGGGACTGGATGAATAATCTGCTTGTCTCCCATCTTCCCTCCTTGCTTCTTTTCCTTCTAATTGAAAACCCACTATTTGTATAACAATGTACTGGGTTCTGGGTAGGCAAGTATGTGTCACAAAAAGGGATTCAACAGTTCCCATCCCGGGGTGTCAGTGCCAGAGTTGGGGAGCACGATCTTAAGTCATGCTGCATGAAGGGCAGAGACTTTCAAAATTAGCATCAAGGCAAACAAGCCTTGTCCAAAGGCATCATTCTGGACTGATCACATCCGAACCTCTGCTTCTGCACCTGTTCTGGTCCCTTTGCTCCTGCATTTGAAAGTGAATCATTCACAGAGATTGCGACTCTACATGGGCATCTTTCATTTATCTGTCTGACTTGGAAAGACCCCTGGCATCACCCGTGAGGCAAGGCTTTGGTACTGGACCTCCTTTCTCACCGTGGCCAGCCTCCTGGTTTGGGTCCTGGCAAGTTCTTTGGGACCAGATGGGGCATACAGGGCTTTAGTCTAATTGAGAAGACAATTTTTTTTAATAGTATGTGTTTTTAATAGGATGTTCATTGTCATGAGAACAGGGTTCTGTAAGATCTCAGAGGGCTTTATTTGGTCCCAAGGGATGGTCAGGGTTTGCATAAATGGAAAGGAACAAGGAGTGTGTGCATCCTTGGCAAGAGGCAAGGTTTCAGCAAGGGCTCAGAGATGGGAATGTGCCTAATGAATTCAGGGAGCAGTGGGTAGACTGGTTTGCTAAAAATATTTATCAAGCATCTTCCATGTGCAAGGCACACAGCAGATACAGAGTAAAGACAATGAATAATCGAAATCCCTCCAACAGAACAGAAAAGCCTGGGAGAAGTCTAGGGCATAAAGCTGGAGGCAAGAATTGAGGGTACAGGAAAGTGTCAGCTCTCCCAGCATAGAGATCCAGATGACTACAAACTGTGTGCTCAGGACATAATCTTAGTAAAGCTTCAGATTATGTTTAAAGCAAACATTTACAAAGAGGATTGGCATGAGGAATGTGCAGAGAGAGTGAGTAGTTCTGTGTTGTAAAGCTTCTGAATTGCTGCAGTAGAATTAGCTAGCAAAAGTGGAAAGAAAAGAAATCAGAGGTCAAGCATCAATGTATTTTAATAGCAATCCCTCCAGCTTGCGGCTGATACCCCTGAAATTGTTATGTTGCTGTTGTCTTGGTGACGGTGGCAGCAAAGTCTTACAGGCTCAGGGAGACCTTTCGAGGTTGGTAGATTCTTTGGCTTTTTGAACTTGTCCCAGAAAGTTGTTTTGGTTTCCTCTCCCTGAATACAGAGGAATGCTTGTGGTCCCTGAAATAGAATAATAGATGACAGGGCTCTGTGTCATTTTAGCAGGAAAAATTACTGAGACAGATAATTTTGGTCCTTGTATTTCCTCCCCTGAGCATGTCCTGAACATGGGTGAATTCGTGTGTGTGTGTGTGTGTGTGTGTGTGTGTGTTTGTGTGTTACTGGGGATGGAACCCAGGGAAATTCTACTCAGGAGCTACACTCCCACCCCTATTTTATTTTTTATTTTGAAACAGGGTCTCACTAAATTGCAGAGGGCCTCGCTAAGTTGCTGAAGCTGGCCTTGAACCTGCGATCCTCCTGTCTTAGCCACCCAAGTACTGGAATTACAGGCATGTGACATCACACCTGGCTAACATGGCTCAATTCTAATGGCTTCTCTAAAGCAACTTAATTTGATTTGTAGAAAAGCTGGCATATCATCACTTAAGCTACAATGTGAAAAAACAGCCAAGGGCTGGGATATACCTAAGAGGTAGAGTCTTAGGTAGCATTAGAGGGGCCCTGTGTTCAATCACCAACACTACAAAACAATCAAACAAACAAACAAACAAACAAACAAAAACAACCACCAACCAACCAACCAAACAAACCCAAACATGAATTTAGAGCATACAAGTGCCAATAAAGCAGGGCGTGGTGGTTCACCCCTGTAATCCCAGTACTTGGGAGACTGAGAGAGAAGGATTGCAGGTTTGTGGCCAGCTTCGTCAACTTAATGAGACCATCCACAATTTAGCGAGACTTTGTTTCAAAATAAAAGAATAAAATAGGGCTGGAGGTGTAGCTTGGAGGTAGAAGGCCTCTGGGTTCCATCCCCAGTAACACACACACACACACA
>PVJS01022617.1:0-30372 GCA_004027185.1 Glis glis
CTGAGTAGAATTCCATTGTGTGTATTTCCCATAATTTTGTAATCCATTCATCTGTTGATGGACATCTAGGTTGGTTCCATAATTTGGCCACTGTGAATTGTGCTGCTATGAACATGGGTATGCATATATTACTGTTGTTTTCTAGATTCAATCCCTTTGGTATGATACCCAGTAGTGGTATAGCCGGATCATATGGTGGGTCCATTCTAAGGGAGCACTTTGTCCTTTCCCTCACACCAGACCGGCGTGGTAGATCTCGTCAAGTCCGGTCCTGGCTTAGAGATGACTGACTGATTGTTCTGAGCTCCCTATTCAGAAGCTTCCTTCCCAACCTGACTTTCGTCTTTCTGAAGAGTCTCCCTTTATCCACAGAGGACACAATCCAAGACTCTCAGTGGGAGCCTGAATCCACACATAGTACCGAACCTTCCATATCCTCGTTTTTCCCTCCATGCCCTCCAGCGCTGCCACATGTACCAGAGTTAATCCCTCCTCCATGTGTTGTGCCCTGGTGCCACCTTTGCATCACTACTCTTTCACCTCGGGGCCATTATTAAATAAAAAGGATTAATTGAATACCATCACTGCCATGTCACAACAACCGATTTGATAAGTGAAGCACCTTCTGAGTGACCAAAGGGCGGGTAGTGTATAAAATGTGGAAACACTGAACATCCCAGACAGGATGGCACACGATTCCATCAAGCTACTCAGATAGCACACAATTTAAAACTTACGAATTATTTTTGGAATTTCCCATTTATTGTTTTCAGACTGGTTGAATGTGGGTAACTGACACCACGGAAAACAAAACTGTGGATAGGAGGGGCTACTGCAGTAAAAAGCTCCGCTTTCAACTTTCCATCTCATGATGTGAAATTGATACAATAAAACTGATAACAGTAAAAATGTTCCCCCTGCTCAGCATGCACCTGATTCTGGTGAGCATTCTCCAGGACTTGAGGTTGCAGGTGAGTAGACACAAACCCTTATACCCAGTGAAAACTCTAGAGCCCTGTAGGGGCTCTACAGCCCAGCAGGCAGCTACATATCTCTCCCACTGCCCATAGCAGGATCCCCTGTGGCATATAATACTTATTCCCCACAGCTCTCGTGGGATTCCAAATTGAGTTTTGTTCAGCCTTTCAGTAATTCAAACTTCACCTCCCTTCAGGCAAATACTTGGATTTAATAGGGGCAAGTTAACCAAAAGCCATAGAAAGTATCAATCCAGCCTGAGGTCAAGCGGATAGCAAAAAGCTCTAGCTCCCTGGCTTTAGTTTTACAGGTTGTTTTGCTACTTTGAGCTAATAGGCTTGCCCATCCGCCACCTTCTAAGCCCAGAACCAGCCTCAAAATGGCATGCAGTGGTCTGTGGAACCCCAGTACTGTTTGGGGTACTGGCAGCCACACATTAGGTATATTTCCAAGAGTATACCTCAACACCCCAAGGAGACAATTCACTTCCAAAATTCTGGTGTTGAAAATAACCTTAGTTGGGAACATGCAGGCTTTTTCATTTATTTATTTATCTTATATTTTTAAATACCTTCAGCCTTAATATATGAATCACAGGAATCTGATCACCATCCCTTAATATCTTTGTACTTCTAAAATATGATTCATTAGTTGTGTCTTTTCAGAGTCCTATGTATTTTGGAAATATGTGGGCTTGAGTATATATATATATATATATATATATACACACACACACACATACATATATATATATATATATATAGAGAGAGAGAGAGAGAGAGAGACAGAGATCTGTTTGTTTAAGTCCGTACTATTTCAGCAAAAACAACCAAATGAGTGATGCAGTAATTCTTTTCCAGAATTAAGCCCATCTTTGGCTCAGATCTTAGTCCTTAAGAGAATGCGGCTTTAGCCCTTGGTTTTTCAGGAAGCTCCTGGAGGTTTCTGCTCTGCTGTAGCCATGGCCTGGCCCAGTGGCGCTTCCACGCTGGGTTTCCAGGCCTTGTTTTGCACATGCTCCTTGTCCAATGGGACAATTTCATTAGAGAACATTCACCTTTGTCAACATGCTGGCTTTTCCAAGAAGATGTGAAGCTTCCTTTCAGAACCTGCAGCCTCACATACTGTTGGCTGACCTACAAGAAGAGAGATAACCTATTTACATACTAAAAAGGTCAGCATTGGACAATCAGCAGTTGGAGATGAATTTGCTGCTGGTTGCAACTGGAGCATAAGAATTGGGAAGAAGCCGGCAATTTTGCCGTCTCTTTATCTGGGTAGACAGCAAGCACTGGTAAATATGAGGATGTCTGCTCCAATCCGCAAGGGTGGCACTGCACAGAGAACCCAGTGACAGACAGCTCACGTAGAGTTTTGAGCCTTTCTGATTACTAACAGAAATGTGATTGACCATGTCAAGTGCAGGTTAGCCTCGCCTACTAAAAACCGTAATTAATTTGAGGTGGAAATGTTTGCATAATAACTCTTCAGACTCAGTTAGTAAAACACCAACCCTCATAATAGACTTTAAATGATGTAGCTCCTGCTCACTTAACCTGCTATTTGCATTCTGAAAAGTGTACTTTTAGAAGGCTTGAAGCATTTCCTTTTGTGATCTATCCTTTCAAAGTCTCTTTAAATATCAAGTTTTGTTTTGCTAATGCATATTGAAAGTCTACTTAAAGGTATTATAAAGGCATTGGTTTTCTCTGAAATTTCTACATTCTTTTGCTTCTTGTCCATTTGTAGATTCAAAGCAGAATGGGGAATTGAGATCCATGATTCCATTTTTTTTCTTTTCCAGTACTGGGAATTGGACCCAGGGGTGCTCTAGCACTCAGCCACATCCCAGTCCTTTTTATTTTTTATTTTGAAACAGGGTCTCTCTAGGTTGCTGAGGCTGCCTTTGAACTTAGCATCCTCTTGTCTTAGCCTCCCAAGAACTGGGATTACAGGCCTATGCTACCATGCCCAGCTCCATGGTTCCATCTTAAATATTGGAATATAACCTAAGAGCCAAGTCACTTTTGAAGGAGATAGCTCGTACAGAGGTTGATAAGACTGAGAATGAAGTACATGGAGATCCCACTGAAGTCTCCCTTCCTGCTGAGCGGCCTGTCTCAGGCAAGCAAGCGGCCGCTGGCCTTTGTGCCTTAGAACCCTGGTGCAGTCAGAGCTTTTGTTCAGAAAAGAGCACCCATGCCAGGGAAGTCACACCTCAACCCAGGCTGCTCTCCCGAAGTCCCTGGCTGCCACAGTGTTGCAGCTGAGGCCATTGTGTATTGCTGGGGATCTACAGCAGCAGCTGATGTCATCCAGGTTCTCCTGGGGACCGTGTGCTACATTTCACTCAGAATCACCAGGGGATTTGAGGAGCCAGATGTGGACCTGGGCTCATTCTGTCTTTAGAGATGTATGGGATGGCTTCCAGGATGAAATTGTTCTTTGTATGCATACACATCCCAAATGGTTCCATAGGCTAGTCTGCTCAACAGTCAGATTCCGCATCGTTCTCTGATTCCCGATTTAAGGAGGAGAAGCGAGGGGCCGTGGCAAGGCAGCCATTCATTGGCCACCAAATGATCTCCCAAAGATGATTTGAACTTGCTTAGCAAGCGACCGCCACCTTCTGTTTTTACGACATCTGTTTTGCACGGTCACTGTCCTGAAGCAGAGCCGGCACAGGCTGTGCTCGGGGACTTCTCTGGCAGTGACCCTGGACAAACAGGAGACAGGCTGTTGGCTGTATCTGCATCTTACCTGCCCTGACCACGGGCCCTCGCCACAGGGGCTGACCTGCTGCGCACTACCCATGCACCCGTGCTGCGTTCACCCCACACTGCCTCTCTTTCAGAAAACTCCGTGGAGCAGATGCAGCAGGCACTGCGCCAGTCGGTCTTCATGACGGCCGTGTCCACCCACCCTTCCCGGGACCTTCCGCCGGGCAGGGAGCAGCACTGCAAGCTGCTGCCAGGCGTGGCTGACATCCAGGCCAGCCGAGTGGCCCACTGGACGGCTGACGAGGTGAGCGGAGCTGCGCGGGGCCCCTGCACCTGGCTTCTCTGCTGCCTGGAGAAGCCCCTTTGCTCTCAGGCAGACATCCTGTATATGAAGCTTAAAACCCAACCTGGACTGAGAAGCCAGAACTGCTTTTGAGCCTGTCTCCTCTCCCCAGCTTCCCGCCAGTGCCTCCCTGTGCCCCATCGCCATCTGCCCTGGGCTCATTGAAGCAGAGAGGCCTGAGCCTCCCCGGCCACACCCCAGCTTTGATTTGGGAAAGCAAAATGTAGAAGCATGACAGGCTCGTGTCCACAGTGTCCTCTCTGGGAGGGGGACATGCAGCCCTGAGCCTCCTGTGTGCTCCCTGCCCATTTCTTCTTCCAAAGCCACAAGATGACCAGGCCAAGCCTCAGGTTGAATTTTCAAGTGTATGTGCTCCCAACATTGTGTGAGATGCCAGCCAGAGGGAGAAAGTCGGATCAGATTTTAACATAAACATGATTTGCCATATTGGTTTTAATAAGGACCAGTTAAGCCCTGTTGCTTATTATAATGCTATAGAAGTACTTCATATTTAGAGAAATCTTGCTTTAAAGAGTGCACTGCTTGATGGAAATTTCTTCTGATAAAGGTATTGTGTCACTAGTCTGGTCTTAGAGAACATTTATTTTTTTAAGTGAAGGAAACCATGATCGCTCTGAGGATGAGGGTCTAACTAGAACTGGAGTTAAATTAGCCACAGAATGTTCATGGGGCGCACCCTGGGACACCTTACTTAGTCGTGGGTTAAGCTTTCCTTTCCCATCTTGGGCTGAGTCCGCAGAGATGGGTTGTCTGGAGCCGGCCCTGTCCCTTCCTCCCCAGGAACCTGCCATCCTGGGCTTGAGGGATTCCTGTGCTGAGACCTCACACCCCAGAGAGCCTGGCACTGCTCCCCGGCATACCCACCCCCCGCTCCTCTCCCACTGCCTGGAAGGGCCCCATGATCCTTTAGTGGAGTTGACAGAACCTGCCAGGCACTGGCTGCACGTTGGGGAATGACTAAGCCTTGATCCTGTTCCTTAAAGAGCCCAAGTCTGTCCCCTGTTTACGAATTCTATAAGTTTACAAAGTGTGGCTCAGTTTCATGACCAAGCCAACTGCATTAAAACCTACTCTGTCTATAATCAAATTGTGTATGGTTTTACCCTTAAAATAATAGTGCCCAAAACAAGAAGTTCAACTGAGAGCTAAAGAGCAAGTCACTCCTTTTTTATTTTTTATTTTAATACTTTTGTTAGTGCATTGTAATTATATATCATAGTGAGGTTCACGGTGATACGAAGCGCTTGATATATTTCCTCCCACAAGTCATTCATTCTTGACTTTCAAGCTCATTATTTGAAGTTCTGCCATTTGGGAAATAAAACCGAGAGTAGCTTCTCTTCTCTTGCTGGTTGCTGGACTCCTGATCCCTCATATCAACGACTCCTGATCCCTCATATCAACAAGCTATATTACTATAATGATGGTAAGGCAGAGACTCTTGCCCATTTGACAGATGGGGAAACTGAGGCACCTAAAGACTATGTGACTTGCTTGAGTCTGCACAGTCGGAGTCAGGCCCACCATGCACATGGCAGGCCTGGGCATGGAGGAAAGTAACTGGGCCAGGGCACAGTAGCCAGGCGAGAAAGGCCTCAGAGGCCGGTGGGGCGCGGGCACAGCTCGGTGGGCAGCTGGCACCCTGTTACGTTCTTGGGCAGAAAGTCACTATGTGAAGATGGTGTTTCCAGAAGTTGAGAATGACAAAGATCTTTAGAAAGAGGAGGGAGCCAAGGAAGAGAGCCGACTGGGAAGCAGCCCGCATCCCCCGGGATGGGACAATCAGGGGCCAGACCGGCTGCCGCCAAGAGCGGACCCAGCTTCCGTGGAGGTTTTAAAGTCAAAAGCACAAGCACGGGGAAGTAGATGAGACACAGGAGATGAACGAGCAACAGGAGCCAATGTGAGTCCATTTATGGGCCCAGCGCCACACAGTTTAGTCCTTAATTAGATGATAATACGTGAGAGCCGGAAGGCTGAGAAGCTGGGAAATGGTGGTGCTTCAGAATAGGGAAACGGGGACAACATGGGGAATTTATGATACGCACAGAGAGTTGGAGGTTCCCAGGAGTCACACCAGTGGCTGGAGAGATGTCTCAGTGGAGGGAACACAGGCGAGGCCCGTAAATGGTGCGGGGTGTGTGGGGGACCGAGCTAGCACGTCCTGAGGGCTGGGTGTCCCAGGCAGCCTCTGACCACCGAGGAGGGGCCAAGGCTCAGGCGGCAGGTGCAGGGGAAGCAGTGCAGGGACACTCAAGGAGGAGCTGGGAGAAGCCCCAGGAAGAACAGCTCACGAGGAGGCAGGTCGTGGGTGTTCTGTGTCCAGTGCAGGGCAGATGGCAGGCTCCGGTGGGGGTCCTGGCTGGGGCTGTGGTCAGATTTTAGGAGATGTGGAAACTCAGGCGTCATATGTGCATTTTTTAATGGTGGAGTGATGCAAAAAAACAAAAACAAAAACAAGAACTCCTAACAGGGACATCCAGCCATGAGCAAGAAATGGAGGGGTCTGATCTGACAGATGTCAAGTTTGGCACTTAGTGCAAAAACAAGAAGATGGAAGGTGACTAAAGGGAGTAGGTCCTCCAGATGAAGGTGTCGTTGGGATTAGGAAGGTCTCAAGAGAAAGTTCAAGCTGGGTGTGGTGACACACGCTTGTAATCCCGGTGCTTGGGAGGCTGAGACCAGAGGATCCAGGTTCGCAGCCAGCCTCAGCTACTTAGTGAGGCCTTCCACAACTTAGTGAGATCGTTTCAAAATAAAGAATAAAAAGTAGGGCTGGGGGTGTAGCTCGGAGGTAGAATGCCCCTGGATTCAATCCCCAGTGCCACAAAATAAATAAGTAAATAAATAAAAATAAAAAAGAAAGGTCGCCGGGCATGGTGGTGCACGCTTGTAATCCCAGTACTTGGGAGGCGGAGACCGGAGGATCCTGGTTCATGGCCAGCCTCAGCTACTTAGTGAGGCTCTCCGCAACTTAGTGAGACCCAGTTGAAAATGAAGGATAAAAAATAGGGCCAGGTGTGTAGCTCAGAGGTATAACGCCCTGGGTTCAATCCCTGGTACCACAAAAAAAAAAAAAAAAAGAAAGAAAGGTCAAGGAGAGAGGCCCAAGATGCCACCAGGACTGTTAGCAAGGCAGGCCCCAGTTCCTGAGTCCTCTACAGTGGGTACATGTGTGATCTCAGCCTTTTATTGCTGAAAGAGCCATTAGAGCATTTGTAGAGTAAACAAAACAGTGCCAGAGACAAGAGCTTCATCTCAAATGCCCCTGCTCACAGTGCTTCCTGCCACTTGTCACCGTGACACCCATCAGACATGCTCCAGAGACAGCCGTCTGGTGACTCCCAATGCTGGATATATCTGCCTTTGGGTTAGTTTGTTATTTTGTGTTAGATTCTTTGCTTTGTTTTATTTTTGTACTGGGGATTGAACCCAGGGGATTCTACCTCCAAGCTATGATCCAGCCCTTTTTGTTGTTAATTTTGAAAAAGGGTCTTGCTAAGTTGCTAAGGGTCTAAGTTGCTGAGGCTGGCCTCACACCTGAGATCCTCCTAT
Source organism: Glis glis (assembly GCA_004027185.1). Lineage (NCBI taxonomy): Eukaryota > Metazoa > Chordata > Mammalia > Rodentia > Gliridae > Glis > Glis glis. The sequence continues at coordinate 7,618 of PVJS01022617.1, forward strand.
CTCAGCCTCCCAAGTACTGGGATTATAGGCATGCACCACCACACCTGGCTATATCTTAGTCTTGATATCTCCCCAACTAGACATTCCTGGGAACGAGGACCACATCCCAGATTCTTCTCCTGTATCCTTGTACAATGCAGCACATTTTCCAGCAGTGAAGCAGGTTCCCGAGAATGATCTTTGATGGGTTGAAAATGTGGGCTTTGTGGTTGTGTCCTGTTTGTGTCTTTGAAGACAAGGCGACACTCCTAGTGGGTGCCCACCAACAATGGAGTGTGGAATTGCTGTGGACACCACAATAAAAATGGCGATGGAGGAGGGAGGACTTGAAAAGGCAGAGCAGGTCTGAGCAGGGTCGGTGGAGGCCGGGGGATGCGTTAGAGGAAACCCTGGAGCTGGGGACAGGGCGTGTTAAAATGAACCTGGGCATCCTGGGTGAAGCCATTCGTGGAAACCCAGGGCAGAGCATATAGCAGATGGAGAGAGAGCACGCTCCCTTTGTCTGCCGTCCTGGCCTGGGAGGAAGACTTCTGCTCCTCATGATGCTGCCTGTGAAGGGAGGCCAGCCCCAGGGCCTTTGCGACACCCCCGGGTTGTGAGCTGGCTTTTAACTCCTTTGTCACTGTGGCTGTCTCTCCCACAGCCACAGCGGTGTTTTTCAAAGCAGAGGTAGGCTGTAATGTTATTTTAGCAGTTATGAAATGAAAGGCAAGAAGAGACGATGGTACATTGTGTCACAAAGGTTATTGTTTTGTGAAATTTTTGTTAGAGATGGGGGTGTGAGCCCACACTAAGTTATGATCAGTGTAAGTGCATTTGTTACTCTGGGCCAGGGAAATCTGTACAGAAGATACATTTTTAAGAGTAAGGACGAAAATATCTCTATCTTTTCATATCCTTTTACATCTTTACACCAAAGCACCTTGCTCAGGAAGGTGTCTGATGAATGAGCGAGTGAATGAATGAATGAATGAATGGGCAGTTGAATTTCCCTCAGTCCATTCCTGCCAGGTTCTGTCCAGGCACGCATAGGCAGGTGATGATAGTTGTGGGCATATTTACAGTAGGACTCAGTTATGCTTGGCACACGTGTGGCTACTTTTATATCCTAAAATACTTCTTAAAGCATCGCATATAAACCACCCGAGCCTCAACCAAGTGCTCCCTAAATATTCATTAACTATAAAAGATGGCAGTCAGTTTACAAGCAGTCTTTACACAGGAGGGAATGTTTTGAAAAATTCAGGGTACCGCTAGCTAAGCGTAGCAGCCTTCTTTCTTCTAACAATTGGGCCCTTACAAAAAGGGCAAATAAACTCCACTGTTAAAAAATGAGACTCGGGCTGGAAACACAGTCCCCAGTGGACTCTTAGCAGTACAATCAGACACACATCTCCAGGCTCAGCACGAGAGAGAACAGCACCGTTCCCAGGGATTGAAGAGACCAGCAGCCTCACTGCAGACCAGAGGCCTGCTGCGTGGGAGAGGAGGCCGGGAAAGTAGGTCGTGGAGGGACAGGAAGCGCAGGGCTGGCTGATCCCAGAGCCCAGGCAGCCTCATCCTTCTTGGTTTCCCCAAACTGCTGTCTCATCCCTAGAATTAATTTACTCTGTGTCCTTCAAAACAAAGCAGGGATTTGGGCCGTAGGTCTGCACCCCTAAGAACATGGAAAGCAAGAGGGCGTGTGTCAACCCCACTCCACGGGGCACTCCCTGGGCTCCAACACAGTAGGGATTACCTCGAAAAAGCAGACTGTCCCACAACTATCTCTCTGTGGGTGGGGGACAAATGGAAGGTCGTTTCCTGTTTCATAAAGGTCACTCTCTTGAATAGTTGTCCACATTTTACCACTAACTTGAAGGTAGTCTTCAAATCTTTCTTGATTTTTGGTGTTTATTTTTGTTTGTTTTTGTACTTGGGGAAGCATTTTACCTCTGAGCTACATCCCCAGGGCCCTTTTTATTTTATTTCACTTTTTAAAATTTTGAAACAGGGTCTCCCAAAGTTGCTGAGGGCCTCACTAAGTTGCTGAGGCTGGCCTCAACCCTGCAGTCCTCCTGTGTCAGCCTCCCAAGTACTGGGATTCCACAGGCATATGCTACCATGCCTGGCTAAAAGTCTTCCTTGTATGGGGAGAATGAGAAGGAAACCTTCCTCTATTACCTTGTGGTACCTGAAATCTCATCTCTTTCTTTACATTTGGAAAATCTGTAGCAAAATAAGCTTGCTGTTAAAACTCAAAACGTAATTAATTCTTAGGGGAAAGAACTATAGACATAATACTGAGTCCAGGCCTCTGGAGGTTTTAACTTTCTTTTCCAGAATGGTCTGCTCAATTGATATCGTGGACCTTGTTCTTTACTTTGGGAAAACAGACTGAATAGAATGGGAATCTCTTTCCAAAAAGGCAGAGGATTGGGGACCGGGGGCGAGGCTGCGGAGACCAGGCTGCGCTGCTCTCCGGGGAGGGAGGCGGCCTCGGGTGGCACCGCGAAGGCCACCATGCTCCGCAGCTCTCAGTCAGCTCTGTTGACCCTTTGGTTTAACACATTATTTATTCCCATTAAAAAAAAAAAAACAATTTGCCTTTGACAGGGACAGTGGTTTCTTGGCTAACAGAGGAGGTGGCGCAGTCCCCCTACCAGTGTTTGCCCGGAAAAGGACAGTTTAACATAGACCAACCCTGAGAGCCACCGCAGCAACAACGCTGCTGGGACAGAAGCCCTGGGGCTGCTGTTGTGCCCAGGGTCGGCTCTACCTGACCCTGGAGCACGTGTGCATGGGGCCACTCTCTACCTAACCCTGGAGCAAGATGCAACGGGTCGCTCTCTACCTGACCCTGGAGCAAGTGTGCAACGGGTCACTCTCTACCTGACCTGGTGCACGTGTGCACAGGGCCGCTCTCTACCTGACCCTGGAGCAAGTGTGCAACGGGTCGCTCTCTACCTGACCCTGGAGCATGTGTGCATGGGACCGCTCTCTAACTAACCTGCCACCCTGCCTCAGGTGGGCCACTGTCCCCATGACTGACTCACCCACTGCCGCTCCCGAGACACACAGAATACAACACCTTGTCTCTAGCTCACTCCTGTCCCCCGCCTCTGTCTCTGGTTTTACTCCTATGACATTCAGCCCCTCTTCCTGTGAAAGAGCCACCCCACCAAAAGACCTGGGGTGATTTTGTGCCCCCCCCAGGGATATTTGGCAACATCTGGACACATCTGTTGGTTGTCACAGCTGGGAAGGGAACATTGCAACTGGCAGCTAGTGACAGAGGCCAGGGTGCTGTTAGATACCCCTCAATACAAGCCAGATTGCACGCCTGTAAGACCAGTGCTGGGGAGGCGGAGACAGGAAGATGCAGGTTCAAGGCCAACCTCAGCAAAGACCCTGTTTCAAAATATAAAATAAAATAGGGCTGAGGGTATATTTCAGAGGTAGAATGCCCCTGGGTTCAATCCCTAGTATCACACACACACACAAAAGATACCCCTGAGTACCCAGGACAGCCCCAGCAAAGAGTTCTAAGCCCAGGTGTCACACAGCTGAGGTTGACAAACCCTGGCCTCTGCGCTGGTCCCTTGCCCCCGCACCCAGCCTGTCACCAGTGCTGGGAGTTTTGCCTCTGCAGCCCTCCTGCCTCAGCCCCTGTGCAGAGCAGAGCATCTGCCTCCCTGCCCACCCAGGAGCCCCAGCGCCAGTCCACCCAGCACTGCTGGGTCCCCTCACCAGCTCCTTCTGGCCCTGTGGTCCTTGGCTCTCAGTCCACATTAGCATCCACAGAGGAGCTGGGAGAATAAACGCCCAGCACCGAGCCCCGCCCCAGTTCCAGGCAGTTGCCATCCCTGCGGCCTGAGCCTGGACTTCGGCGCCTCTGGAGGCTGCAGGTGACTGCAGTGTGGCCAGGCTCTGGCTCATGCCACACCCAGAGACCACGCTGCCCCTGCCTCTCCCACCTCCGCCCTGCGTTCCCCAGCACCAGCCAACCTGGACCCGCCCGCTCCTGGGGCTGCTCCTGTGACTCTCTGTCCCTGAAGGTGCTCTCTACACATCTGCCCCAGACCGCCACCTGTGCAATCCATGCATGAGACAGTGGCCATCTCAGGGCCCCCTCTTTCGTGCTGCTGTCCCTGTGTTCCCCCTGAGACAGTTGTCCTCTCTTACGGAGGGTCGCGCACTGGGCTGTGTATGTCAGTGCCAGGACATAGCCCTGTACACCCCCCACCCACACACACACACTCACCTTAGTTCAGGCCCCACCTGCTCCCAGGTGCTGTCACCTGTCCTGGTTGCCAGTCTCTGCACCTTAACCGGTGGCCTTCTGGGGCTTTCATGAGCTCCCAGAAAATACCAAACGCATACTCCACCTGTCCTGTTCACCTAGAAAAAGACAACTGTTTAACCCAGCCGACTGACAGCTTCCTGCGTGTGTACTGCCAGAGCACCGTGTTCTCAGTGAACGGGGCCCATCACACCAGGAACCAAGGCCGCCTGAGCACGTGCATCCCGGTGCTCCTGACGCTGGTTGGGGTGTCACTGGGGACAGCATGATGGCTGCTTTGGGAGGGACCTGTTAAACCCTTGTCACTCCACATGTTAGAAGAATGACTGTAAAGTGACTCATGACAGAATCGACGTGTAGAGTCAGAGGCAAGTAAAGCAGATATAGACACACTGGCTGCCCCCAATGAAGATATTCTGGACGCTTCGCATTCCCACGGACCAAAGGTAGCCGCGAGGCCCAGGGGACAGAGCTCAGGTGTGCGCGGGTGTCTGACCCTCGGTGAGTCTGGGCGTTGGCCGCCACCTGGGGCGCTCTGCTGCACTCACCTCTCCTGCAGGCCCGAAGAGGGAGCGGGCGCTCCCGGGGCTCCATGATGGTGGAACTTGTTGACTAAGCAAGCAAACAGTTCCTTGTGCGAATCTCGCTCCGGAGATTCCACGTGCTCCGGCACTCTGCATGCTTTCCTCCCCTCCGGTGGGGCAGCCGGGCCACACTTAGCAGGACAGCAGGGCCAGCCCTTTCTCCAGTTCGTTAGGAGTCTACGGCAGCTCCCCCAAAGTGTCTGTTGGAACCTTCCATGGCTTCCTGAGCTGACAGACAGGTCCTTGTCTTGAGTTCTCTTACTAAAAAGGGATTGGAAGCAGGGAATGGTGGTGCAGGTGTGGTAACGCACACCTGTAATCCCAGTACTTGGGATGCTGAGACAGAGGATTGCAGCTTCGAGGTCAGCCTCAGCAATTTAGCGAGATCCTGTTTCAAAACAAAATAGGAATGGGTGTGTGTGTGGGGGGGGTGAACTCCGAGGTAGAATGCATCTGAGTTCACTCCCCATTACCCAAAAAAAAAAAAACACACACACACACAAGGAATTCGGGGAATTCGGGTATATGGGAATGGAGAGGCGGGGAGAGGGTAAAAGTAGATTTGAAGAGATTGATTCTCCGGAATTCAAGATTTAGAGATAGAAAACCCATGTTCCAGAACCATCTCTGCTCCTTAGTGACTGTGTGCGAGTTTGGGTACCTTGCCAAACCTCTTAAGGCTTCATCTTCATCGCTGACGTGGGAATCCAGCTCAGAACAGGTTTACCAGGCTCCTGGGGGGGGGGGGCGGGGGGGCTGCCAGGCACCAGGCGCGGAGCTGAAGCCTCAGCAGTAAGAGGAGACCCTGATATCAGGTCCTCCCTCAAACGTGGCCGTCCTTGTGAGCATCGCTACGCGAGGCCACCGGCCCCTCTGCTCCAGGCCCCTCAGGGTGACCAGGAGGGTCACATGCAAGAAACTTGGCGACGTCAGAGCCCCACGCAGATGGAGGCATCGTCATCACTGTTACCGACAGTCCTGTGTAGGTCAGCCTGGTGACAAGAAGGCAGCGAGGACGCAGAGGGTGGGCGGGGGTAGTTTCTGAGCTGACAGATGCAACATGAGTCGATAGTTTCTATTTAAATCCCAAGAGTTCGAGGGATTCGAAGTCTATTTTACTCACATGTCAAGTTACTACAACCCCCAAATTATTTCAGGTGTGTGTTTTAAATTAGGCTTTTCATCTCGCGCTGTAGGTGGCTGAGTTTGTACAGTCTCTTCTGGGCTGCGAAGAGCAAGCCAAGTGCTTCAAGAAAGAGGTAAGAAATGTGAAAATTAGGTATATTTCGGCACTTGTAGGCCCAGAAGTGCTTTGTTTCTATTTAGTTGAGTGTAAACAAGAACAGTTTGGGAAGGCGAGAGCAAAGGAGCCAGCGGGAGGACAGCCCAGCAGGGCGGTGCGGGTGCAGGGGGCAGCCTCTGTGTCTGCTTCTCTTTATTTAGCGCTGCTTTGTCCCAGAGCGCTGCGGCACTTGGCTCAGACTGCCTGCTCCATAAATACACTATGTGGTTGGAAGAATTAAATGAACGGGATAATTCATTAATGCCTACGGGTGTCAGGAAGGCTCTGCATGGTGGCGTGAGGCCACCTCCAGGGAAGGGGGAACCCTGCCTCAGGACTGCACCCCGGGAGGACAGAGGGACCATCCTGTCCGTCCCTGCCTGCATCTGCTTCAAGAAGGATGTGGAGAAGTCATGGGATTTCTGCTTCCTGCCTCCCTTGCTTGGGAATGTCTTGAACTGCCTAACATTTTTCCTGGCATGAGTATCCATAGCCAGAGGGGCCACAGGAAGACTGGACCAGCTGCAGAATGATGATATAAATGTAAGGACAGCAGTTATTTAGCATAGGCCTGCCACATGCCAGGGGCTGTGCTGACCCTCTTGTGACCCTTGTCCTTTGATCCCCAAAACACACTGCAGTGGCAGTTTACCATGAAGACCAGGCACAGTGACAAGAGAGCAGGGTTTAATTGCAGCCCATATTCACCTGATTCCAGAGCCTCAGCTGTTGCTCTAGAACTCTCCAGAAAGCGCCCTTCCTAGGGACTCTGGAAAGTACCGCTTGCCTCTCCCTCTTGAGTTTGAGCATGCATGGTTCAAGGGAAGTACTCTTGGAGTCTTGGGCCCAGGGCCCCTCCAAGCCCCCCAGGGAACAGCGTTGGCATCAGATGCAACAGTTTCCTTGGGTTCTCCTGGTGCTCTGAGCGCAGCACGGCTCGGACTCAGCAGGCCCAGGCTCCCCTGTGCAGTCTACGTCCGAGCTACACCCCAGCCCTATTTTTTTTATTCTTTATTTTGAAACAGGGTCTCACGAAGTTGCGGAGGGCCTCACTAAGTAGCTGAGGCTGGCCGCGAGCCCGGATCCTCCGGTCTCCGCCTCCCAAGTACTGGGATTACAAGCATGCGCCACCCTACCCGGCTCAAAAAACCTTATTAATAGTCTCATAAAAGTGAAATGTATTCAGGGTGTCTAACATGATGACTTACTAAGCATATATATCGTGTAAGGATCACAATTCAGGTCAATTGTACATCCTTCACGACTCATGGACATTAGATAGATCCCGTCCCCAGAACTTGCTTGTCTGGAGCCAGGAATCATTCCAAGCCAGTTTTAAAATATGCTTTAAGTGTAAATAAATAAAACACTTATTTTGTATGTACTTTTGCATATAATGGTTTTTATTATGGAGAGGAAGCTTAAAATGCAGGAAAGTTAAAAGGAGAAAATGAAAATCAATCACCATTCCACCAGCCAAAGATAACTTCCAAACATTTGGTGTAAAGACTTCGAATATTTTTAATATGTGTATGATACATGTGGTCATGCAGATTTAATTTTACAAATTAGAACTGGGATCTTTATCATCATATTACATAGTATTGCTTAAGGACTCAGAGACTTTCCCAAGTCATTAAATGTTTCCTTGAGACATGAATTTGGGTGACTAGTATCCCATCCTGTGGCTGTACCATAATTGACTTACTTCTGTTATTATTGGACCCCTGGGTTATTTCAGAATTTCACTTTTATAAATCATACTAGAGTATACACACTGTGCATTATTCTGTCAGGAAAAACAAATCCTGGAGATTTACTTGGTGTTACTTTTAAGCCTCTTGATACAAATTCAGGCCAGGGTTTTTTAAACACAACAACAGAAATGTTTCCTGGGAAGGCAGTTCATATGGAACTCACACTTAACAGAGCGATTACCTTTTTAATATAACTTCAGATCCAAGTCCTAGGGGAAGTGGCATTGATTGGTGGGTGAGCCGAGCCCAGTGAGGGCCACTGTCATTCCGTGGCTGCCAAGCTCCCAGGGAGGCTGCCACAGGCTCCTTCCACACTCCCGTAAGCTAACATTTATGGAGCTGTAATAACCTATTATACGCATTTGATCTTCCCAATGACCTTGTAAGGTATATGAGGAAATTAGGATAATGGGAAGCTCCTGGTGGCTAACCAGACTTTAATGGTGGGAAACTTTTATTTGTGTTTATTATTTATTTGCAGCAGATCGATGGCAAAGCCTTCCTGCTTCTGACACAGACGGACATCGTCAGAGTGATGAAGATCAAGCTGGGTCCCGCGCTGAAGATCTACAACTCCATCCTGATGTTCAGGACCTCCCAGGACCTCGCTGAGCGAGACGCGGCCGAGAGCCAGGATGGCAGGGGGTAAAGGTGCTCCCAGACTAGCACTGGACTCCGGGAACCGTGCTCTTTCAGCAATACAAAGCACCCATCAGTTTTATTTTAATGTCTCCATGGTCATATCCGTGTTTACTCTGGACCCTTTGAAGTGTCTGTGGCTTATGTGCGTAGAGGGTTTTGCTGTGTGTGAAGTGTCGCTGACTCAGAGGCGTGGGCACAAGTGTGGCTTTATGGACGTGGTTATCTTGGGTGGCATCCTTTCTGCTCCGATGTGTTGCAACAGACAGACCAAAAAAGCCCACGCACACACCTGTATCCTTCCCGCACCATAAGAGAAGACATTTTCCATCTTGCAAGCATAAATCTATCAAGTGGTAAGGCATCAGAAAAGCAGTACGCAGAGCCGGGCGTGGTGGCACACGCTTGTAATCCCAGTACTTGGGAGGTTGAGATCGGAGGATCGCAGGTTCGAGGACAGCCTCAGCTACTTAGTGAGGCCCTCCGCAACTTAGCGAGACCCTGTTTCAAAATAAAGAATAAAAAAACTAGGGCTGGGGGTGTAGCCAGGAGGTAGACTGCCCCTGGGTTCAATCCCCAGTACCAGAAAAAAAAAAAAAAAAGAAAAGCAGTACGCATTGGGACATGGTTAACGTGCTCACCACACCCACGGCGAGCAGGCCTCCCCTGCTTCTGGGTCCAGTGAGTCTAAGAGGCAGAGGCCCGGGGCTTTAAAAAGACTCCATGTGCTGCGTTGGTGTACTTTACTCAGGAAAGTATGACTCCTTAAAAATAATAATAACGACAATAATAATAATAAGCACATGTTTTGTGATTCATAAATTCTCCATTTTATTCCACTAGCCATTTCTTGGTTGCATCCCCAAGCTGTCCTGGAGCCACACAAAGGAATGTGCCCTGGAATGATGGGAAGACAGTGGGGTGGGCATTTCTAAAAGCCAGTGAGACCCTCCTGAAGGCCCCCACCAGCAGTGGGACCTCGGGGTCCCCATCCTACTACTGGTAATTGCTGGAGGGCCACACTCAGGCAGCCCTGAAATCCTCCTGGCTCCCACTCTGATGGGGATTTCAAGAGAATTAATTTTTCCTGCATTCTGTTGAATCTGTGTAACAGGTACATCCGGGGCCTGTGTACACCTTTACAAACAGAGGCCCACCATCACATGGGAAGATCTCTAAAGCAGGGAGCTCAGTATCTGTTCTTTGTTTGAAAAATTCTAATTTGTTACTAGATCTGCTTTGTGTTTTGTGATTGTATCTGAGACACTAATCGTGGGGAGGCAGTCCCACAGTTATGAAAGACGAGTGCCTCTTTTCTTACACTTCTGACAGCTCTGACATATAGTAGCAGCTACAGATGGCATCATAGAAGTGGAGATTCATAGTTCTGATGTGGGAAGAAAAAGAATCCATAAAAAAAGAAACTTAGGACCTGACTGTATTCAGTTGCTTCATTAAGAATGTTAACAGTTTAAGAAAGTTGATTCTGGCCGGGCGTGGTGGCACACGCTAGTAATCCCAGTACTTTGAGAGGCAGAGACCAGAGGATCCGGGTTCGCGGCCAGCCTTAGCTCTCCCTCTCTCTCTCTCTCCCTGTCTCTCTCTCTCTCTCTCTCTTTCTCTCCTTAGTGAGGCCCTCCGCAACTTCGTGAGACCCGGTTTCAAAATAAAGTATAAAAAATAGGGCCGGGGGCATAGCGCGGAGGTAGAATGCCCCTGCGTTCAATCCCCGGTACCACAAAAAAAAAAAAGAAAGTTGATTCTGCTTTTAGAGAATTTCTCAAACTTGAGGTCACTGAAGTAAAAAGTCTTATCTGAGAAGTGTGTGTACATTTCTTTAGGTTGGTATCTAAGTGTAATTTTAATATACTATTGGTTGATGTCAGTTTTGTTTCTTTTTAGGCGTTTTGTTGTTTCATTTTGCTTTTTGTAAACTGCCCTGTGAAATTACAATTCCTGCTTCTGCTGTTAAAATTCGAATATATTTTAAATGATAATAAACAGATAAAACAAAATCCATGCCAGGATCCTTACATTTAGCAAATGTGTTGTATAACCCGTGCCCACACCACAGTCAGAAGTCTGTTTTTTCTCAGTAGTGGAAGGACACAGGTTGGTTTTCTGCATGTATTAGCCAGCAAAGTCAGCCAGTTTGGACTAGTGCAGTCCTTGGGCTAGGTTCCCTTAGGGAAACAGGTTTTAATAATTGCAGAGACTAAGTTAGAGGTTTAATTAATAAGAACCTCCAAGATTTGTGGTTGTATTCTTAATACATGTCATTTCAACAGTAGAACCTAGAACAGGACAAATGATATCAAGTAAAATTAGGGTTGAAGTATTAGTCTAGAAGATAGTGTGATCAGACAGAGGTGGATCCAGGTGTCCAGTCATCTGGTGGACGCTGCCCCGCACTGTCGACCTAGCGCCTCGACCTTGACATATTCAAAAGGGGGCTCAGCTCTCCCCACCTGATTGAACGGAGCCCTCATCAGTGTCGTTTCCTGCCCATGCCAGGAAGCGAGTACTCTGTCCATTTCTGTGGTATAAATTCTGCTACCACCGCTGAGCTTGGTGGCGAATGCCTGTAAATCTCAGTACTGGGAGGCTGAGACAGGAGGATCACAGGTTCAAGACCAGCCTCAGCAACTTAGCAAGACCCTGTTTTAAAGTAAAAAATAAAATCAGGCTGGGGGTGGAGCTCAGAGCTGGAACGCCCCTGGGTTCAATCCCCAGTACCACACATACACACATATAAAATATTCTACCGCCGTGACATCCCCAGAGTTAGGAAGAGATGTGCACAGTCAGTTCTGAAGAGCTGGGCTCTGCTGAACCCAGCACACTGCAGACTTCCCACAGACCAGCCCCTGCCTCCCCTGCTGTCCTCTCTCTTTACTCTTTCTTTGACATTCTGTGCTGGATTTATACTGAACTTCTTTTCTCCAAACTCACCCTGTTCTTGCACCCCGCCCCCGCCGCTGTGTACAGTGACCCCTCTACCCACAGTGTTCTCCTGCCCCCCACCCCCTCAACAGTCTTTCTTGGCAGCTTAACCGTGAGGTACCCACAACAGCCGGTCCCTCCCCATCTACCTAGCTTCACTAAAATCTTGGGGACCAAGCCTGTGTTGTGTTCCTCACAGATTTCCTGCACTGGGCCTGGTGTCTGGCACTTAGCACACAGCTAGTTGTCGCATCAGAGAATGCAGCGAGCCAAATGAACTCAAAAGACAATCCCAGCTGTGCAGCCTCCCTGTGAAGTTCAGGGAAGGAACTACTCCTGATAAGAACCAGGGCAGGTTTTAAAACTGGATTTGGGGGTATGTGCATGTACGTAAAGGCAAGAAACATACATGTGACACCTGACAGCAGCCATGAAGTGCACATCAGCAAGACGATAGCAAGAGGAAGCCATTTGAAGTCGACGGTGGACCGGGTTTCCCGGAATCTCCCGCAAACGCCCCTTGAGTTTGCATGGAGCCTGACCAGCAGTCGACAACTCGCAAGGCCACTCTTCCTAGAATCCTCCCAGGCCCAAGGGCCCCGAGAGGGACTCCGCAATGCTGTTGAGGGCCATCGACGGTCCTGGGCGCGGCTGTCCCCTCACCTGGCTTCCACTATGACCTAACAGCTTTCCTCTCCTCCCCCAGTACTCTCCAGAAAGACTTGAAATGATAAGAATTGAAACCTTCACTCTGCCAGGAGGAACACACACACACACACACACACACACACATCGGGTCAAGCAGCATCCAGAAATGATACAGATGGCACAAAGGAGACCGGCCTCAGCCTCTCTTCCGAATCCCCACCGCAATACAGTTGAGTCAAGGAGAAAGCAAAAGGTTACCAACGGGGCTTCAAGATATACAAACTTCTAGGTTATTAGAAAGAGTTCCCCCAAAGGGCCGTTTGTAGAACACATCATAAGTACACATCATTGGAAACCAGATCATTCGCAAGAATCCTCAGGGAGCTTGGGACTTTGGAGACTACAGTCTTTGAATGCTTTCAGATACATTTTGAGAAACTAAATTTCTCTCTCACGTCCAGCAGCCCTAGGACATTAAGAGAATCTATTCTTAACCATCTCTGAACACTTCTTTACTTCCTCCATGATTAGACATCCTGACCTTATATAACCCACATTTTAAAAGTTTCCAATAGTGACGCAGCACAAGACACTTTCTCCTTGGTAACAGAGGACTTCCAAGATGTGACACCTTTCCCTAGATGAGGGCTGACTTTCAAACATGCTTGGGATTTCTGGAGTGACTCATCTCTGTCTATAGTATCTTTATTTTCTTTCTTTTTTTTTTTGATACTGGGGACTGAACCCAGGGGCGTTCTTCCTCCAAGCTACACCCCAGCCCCATTTTATTTTTATTTTAAAACAAGGTCTCTCTAGGTTCATGAGAGTTTCACTACTTGCTGAGGCTGTCCTCGAACCTCGATCCTCCTGTCTCAGCCTCCCAAGTACTGGCATTACAAGCGTGCGCCACCATGCCCAGCCCAATCTCTATCTTTTGATTAAGGTCTAGAGGCAGTGAAGTCAAGTAGAAAGCACTTGGTCTTTGGAGGGGCCTGGGTTTGAATCCTGCATCCTATACCTTGCCGGTTGTACAATCCAGAAGCATTTCTTAACCATCCAGCAAATGACCAAGTTCCTACATTTACTCATTTAATTTTCACTTCATATGATTTTTAAGGAATATTCGGTTTGTCTCTGAAACTCCTAGGGCTGAAGAATATTGTTCTGAATATGAAGCATTCCTATAAATATATTCTTAATATTTGAGAATATGTTCTTCATGAATATATTCTCTTGCAAATATATTCCTCTTAAAAACTTAACTTTTCTTATACATATATTCATGAAGAATATATTTGTTAATAGATTCTTGAATATTCAGAATCCTTATATTCTTCCAATGAATAAATTTATTAATGAATAATATGATCAGAAGAAATCTTTCTGCAAAAAAATATATTCTTGCTATGCTCTCTCAGCCTCTGCCTCTTTGCCTTGTGGTTCTAGCTGCAATAGGAAGCTAGGTCAGCCAGTGTCCTTAACATGATGTTGTGAAAACAAAACACAAGCCAGGCGTGGTGGCACGCGCCTGTCATTCCAGTACTTGGGAGGCTGAGACAGGAGGATCGCAGGTTCGAGGACAGCCTCAGCCAGACAGACCTTCGGGAGACCCTCAGCAACTTAGCAAGACGCTGTTTCAAAATAAAAAAAACAAAAAGGACTGGGGGTCTACTCAGTGGTAGAGCACCCCTGTGTTCAACTGAAAAAGAAGAAGAGGAGGAGGAGAAGGAGCATGGAGGGAGAGAGAGAGAGGAATGGAGAGAGGGAGGGGAAGAGAGGCAGGCACAAACGCGAAGAGTTAAACAAATTTGCTGACTGAGCCACTTCAGTGATTTGGTTTCTCAGTCTTTGCAGCGTATATTCCTTTGAAGAGGAAGATAGATTCTGAATCCAGTGATCAAGAAATCAGACCCCTGCTGCCACTGCTGCCCGCCCCAGCTGGGGTGCACAGGGGTGACCAGAGGACATTTGGGACACCACAAAGGCTCAGCTTCTGAGGACGAGAACAGGGAAATATAGACGGATGAACAGCATGCCTGGGCTTTCCCTGGGGAGACCCTGTTTCCAAATAAGAAATAAAATCGGACTGGGGGTATAGCTCGAATATAGAATTCCTTGGGTTCAATCCCCAGTACCACAAAAAATAAATGAATAAATAAATAGGGCTGGGGATGTGTGGGAGGGAGCTCAGAGGTACAATGTTCCTGGGTTCAATCCCCAATATCACAAAAAAGGGGGGATAGAAAGCAAAAAGTGGAAGAAATGAGAATTTGGGTTTAAAATGTTGAGAGTTGATTTATTTTTCCCCAAATGGTTCTGTTTCATGAGATCAGCGTAGTTGTTTTGTGCAATGTTTTGCCAGTGGGGCAAGCCCATCAATTTCCCATTTTCTTCAGGTTGAAATTAGATTGTGTTCTCTTTGATTTAGAAATCGAGACATCAAGGCAAATTGGTGCATGAAGAACACAAAGTACTGAGAAACCCCAGGTTAAACCCAGACGGCCCCACAGCAGACTGGAGCTGCAGCCATGGACTGCAGACCTTGAACTGCGCTAACAATGGTTGTATTCAATACATGTGGTGACTGATTGGAAAGACGGGAGCCTGGATTTTATTGTGAAATGCTGGGGTCTCAAAGGTCTTTCAGAAGGAAAAAACTATTTCAAGAAATATTGACTACTATTACCTCTGTTTCACATTTTAAAAAGTAAAGAAATAAAAGGGTCTGTCTTAGTTCATTTTGTGTGGTTAGAGTAGAATATCACAGAGTGGGTAATTTAGAAGCAATGGAAATTTATTTCTCAGGGTTCTGGGGTTTGGGGAGTCCAAGAGCATGCGCAGGCTCTCGTGAGGACAGAAGGCAAAAGGGCCGGAGAGCAGGATGTGGCCACACTCGCTGTTTTAGTAAGCCCACTCCTATGATGATCTTAGTTCAGTTATGACAGCAGAACCCTTGTGCAATGGTTTGAATCTAGAATATCCCACTGGACCTCAGGGAGAGTGAGCAGCCTTGTTGGAGCCGGGCTTGGTTGCTGAGGATGGGTCCCTGGGGGTGTGGCCTTGGGGATTATATATGGCCCCTCCTTAACCCGTTCTCTCTATTGCTTCCAGCCTCCATGATGTGATAGCAGAGCCCTTACTCTCCCTCTCTGTGCCCCCTGCCGCCATGCCCTAAGCTTCGCAGATGTAACCTAGCCTGACACGGGGCTGAACCCCTGAAATCTCCAGACTGTGAACAACTAAATCTTCCTTCCTCTAAGTTGTGGTGGTCAGGTGTTTTGGATCACAGCAATGAGATTGGTGACCAAAACACCTGTGGCTGAATCACCTGAGAGAGGCCCCACCCATCACCCATTGTTGTATGGGGCTCCAACACATGAAGTATGGGGACACGTTCAAACCACAGACTGCTGGACTACGCAAGGCCTTGTGAATCGGTAGGATAAGCGAGGCAGGTGGCTCCCATGGGGGCAGCTGTTTATCTATAAATTATTCCATAATCTGAGGTTGGGATCTGCCCCAACGGTGTACTTCCAAAGGCATTGGTGCTATATGCATGTATGTCCCTATCACTCTGAACTACATTATGATGTGAGACTGTAATGCATCAATAAAAGTATATTAAAAGATAAAAAAGGCATTGGAGGCCAGGCATGGTGGTGCATACCTATCATCCCAGTACTTGGAAGACTGAAATAGGAGGATCTCAGTTCAATCCAATTCAGGTTTGAGGCTAGTCTCAGCAATTTAGTGAGACCTTCAGCAACTTAAGGAGACCCTGTTTCAAAACAAAAAATAAAATAGGGTTGGGGAGCTAGCTTAGAGATAGAATGCCCCTGGGTTCAACTCCAGTACCAAAAAACAAACAAACAAAAGGTCATGGAGGTAATCCCAGTACTTGGGAGGCTAAGACAGGAGGATTGCAGGTTTGAGGCCAGTCTCCACAACTTAGTGAGGCTCTCAGCAACTTAAAGAGATTTTGTTTCAAAATAAATAAATAAATAAAATGGGGCTGGGATGTAGCTCAGAGGTAGAACATCTCTGTGTTCGATCTCGGTATCACACAAAAACAAAGCAGTGGAAGGTATTGTTGTTGCATCCCCCAAGAAGCAGCAACTTGAATTTTATTTGGCTTTGCCTTCCAAACAAAAAGAGTCAATAAGCCAGTCAAAAATTAGTTTATTAAAGGAAAACTCAAGGTGGGCATGGTAGCACATGCTTGTAATCCCAGTACTTGGGAGGCTGAGACAGGAGGATCACAGGTTCACCGCTAGCCTCAGCTACTTAGACCCTGTTCCAAAATAAAGAATAAAAAATAGGGCTGGGGGTGTAGCTCAGGGGTAGAATGCCCTGGGTTCAATCCATAGTACTGGAAAAAAATAAATAAATAAAAAATAAGGAAAACTCAGTTTACTTGGTGCTGGTAATTTTTTTTTCATTTTTCAACAAATTTGCAGTTATCCTTCAGAACAGACAACTTTCTTTCTTTCTTTTTTTCTTGTGATACTGGGGATTGAACCCAGGGGCATTCTACCTCCAAGCTCTACCCCCAGCCCTATTTTATTTTTTATTTTGAAAGTGTCTCGCTAAGTTGTTAAGGCTGGTCACGAACCTACGATCCTCCTGTCTCAGTCTCCCAGGTACTGGAATTACAGGCGTGCAACACCATGCCCCACGCTTTCTTTTTTTAAGGAGAGATTTGTCTTTCATAAGCCCTTGTTGCTATCAGTTTGAAGCCTGAGGTCGTCCTTCCTGGACTTTCAGGGAGATTTACCCACATGCCCTTTAAAGTGGGAAAGATAAGTCTAAAAGTAGAAGGAAAATATCACAGACACACATCACACATCCATATTGATTTTAAATTTCCTTCGAATGAACCAGAAAATTCACCTCAACAGACGTCCCTAGCCATCCATGTGGACATTTTAAATTTTATTCATTCCGCAAATATTTGTGGAGAGCTCACTACGTGCCGGGCGCTGTCCACATTTGGGACGTAGCTCTGGACAAAGCAAATAAAAATTCGTCTTTTCTTGAAGCTTGAATTCAAGTAGGTGCAACAGATAACAAATAATAAGCATAAACCTTTGAAGATGACTAGAGGAAGGATGAAGAGTCTAGAAAGAGACCTTTCTGGTGCACACAGCCCGTAAAAAATATGGTCAGGTGGTACCATTCAGTGGAATCCCCAGGTTCCTGAGTCACACCACATGTGACAGCATATACCCAGATGTCGCCATGCCCTTTCTCGGTCTTTGTTCATGTTTTGCCCTTGTCAATTGCAGAGATGTTGTCATGTGTCCCCCCTCTCATGTGTCCCCCCGGGACTGAGGGCCACCCTCCGCCCAGAGGTGTCTCTCAGGACACATTGCTAATAACTGGTTCAAGGATGTGAGCAGTATTAAGTACCAGGTTGATGGTAGCCACTAAGTAACCCGGTCCCTCATAATTTCTGGACCTTCCCCCCCCCCGAATCCTAAGTGGCAATTAACAAGAAGTAATCAGAGATACTTCTAATGTGATTAACTGAGATTGTCATCACGCAGGTAATTTTAAATACTGCCAGGCTTTAAATGCGGACTCATTAATTTCAGCTCAATGGTGTTCTAATATGTATTATGCATACATAAGAATTTTAAATATGAATATGTTTTCACATAGCAATGCTCAGTAATCTCACAAAAATTATCCAACTGACACTTGATTATCACGGCCCCCCAGGAGGGTAGCTAAAGGTTAACAATATGATTTGAGAGAGGGTATGATAATGAACGAAAAAGGAAAACATCTTGATGAAATGTGTCCAGGGCGAAGGTGGGAAGCCTTGGCCGTTTCTGACAATTAACACTAAGTATCTAGAGTAGGTCCTGCATTACAGCCGCTTCCAGTGCCCCTCAGGGCACCGGTTTCAAATTAGTCATTTTGGTGCCTGTTAATTTGAGAATCAATTAGCCTGGGGGGTGCCCAATTTTAGCAAAAGCAACTTATTTGTATTTATTTGTCTATTTATTTTGCCCTAGGCAAGGAAAAGTCTCTAAGTTATAACAGTTTGTGGAGATCAGAGCTCAGAGCAGGCTACTATTCAGGAACTCTTGGGAGAAAGACCAATTTTGCGCGTCTGGGTAGTTGTTTGAAACTTGAAAAGTCATTTGGAACTTGTGACCACTCTTAGACTCGGGTTGACAGGAACTTATTTCCCAATCCAATCTATGTTATTTACAAACAATTGGAAAGTCTGCCTTCAGGAGGAAAAAAAAGAAAGAAAGAAAGAACTTACTGACTTAAAAAAAAAAAACCTTAAGCTCCAAGGTATGCACTCCACGTTTGAATGGTTTTAAGCTGGTAAAAAAACATTTGTTCCTATAAATCCATTTGGCTCTCATTTTCCATTGCTCCATGGACAGTGACCCATTGCAGGTCCTCCTCAGAAGAGACCTGGCAGCTTCCTCAACCTCAATGAGGTTCTGAATGTAAAGTAACAGATTATCAGAACAGACTGGACTACGTGGGTCATGTGGTCATGCTCAGCCTCATTATCCCGCTTCCAAAAACTCCCTAGTAAAACAATCCCACAAGCTGCGTCGGGACTCATGCAAGGCAGGCAGCCCCTTGAAGAGAAAGGTTGCCTCCTGCAAATTCTCTACCCTTCTAAGTGCTAGTAAGGTGCCATGCATATGCAGGGTAAATAGTGTGTGTGTGTGTGTGTGTGTGTGTGTGTGTGTGTGTGTGTATTGAACCCAGGAGCATTAGAGCATTATTACTCCAAGATACACTCCAGCCCTGTTTTCTTTTTTTATTTTGGAACAGGGTCTCACTAAGCTGTGGAGGGCCTCACGAAGTAGATGAAGCTGGCCACGAACCTGCGATCCTCCTGTCTCAGCCTCCCCAGTACTGGGATTACAGGCATGCGCCACCACACCCAGCTCAAATCTCCCTTACTTATGTCCATATATCTAAGCTGGTTCACTTACTCATTAATACTTCATTTTATTGTAGTAAGAACATTTAACATGAGATCTACTCCCCCCTTCTTTTTTTTTGGGGGGGGGACTAGGGATTGAACCCAGGGGCCTTTTTCCTCCAACCTACATCCCCAACACTCTTTCATTTTTTATTTTGAAACAGGGTCTCAATAAGTTGCGGAGGACCTCACTAAGTTGCTGAGGCTGGCCGCGAACCTGTGATCCTCCTGTCTCAGTCTCCCAAGTACTAGGATTACAGGCGTGTGCCACCATGCCTGGCTTTTAACAACGGACTGATATAGAAGAAGCACTTAACACATATTCATTGAATAAAGAACAAAAGATGTACTTTTCAGACCTAGCTTCAGCCCTTCCCACTTCTGCTCACCCTGTAAGCTAGCAGGTCTCTCCTATTCCTATACAATCAGCTTTCACATGTTTTTGAAGACCTTAGTGATGTCACCCCATCGTGGGTTTTTGTTTGTTTGTTTTGTTTTTTGATACTGGGGATTGAACCCAGGGGCATTCTACCTTTGAGTTAAGCCTCCAGCCCTTTTGATTTTTTATTTTGAAACAGGATCTCGCTAAGTTGCTGAGGGTCTTGCTAAATTGCTGAGGCTGTGCTTGAACCCTTGATGTTCCTTTCTCAACCTCCTAAGTACTGGGGTTACAGGCATGCCCCACCATGTCCAGCTGATGCTTCCTTTTCTGAATTAAATCTCCCTTCTTTTAGTCTGATTTTGTTTCTCTTAGGTTTTTAAATCTGAAACATTCAAGCTTTGGCTATTACTTTTACCTTGTTCCTAATCTTGGTTCCCACTCACCTTCACAGCTGTTCGCTCCATTGGAAAGCTATGACTGGACCTTGGGAAGCCAGCTGTTGTCACTCTGATCCATGGCTTGCTTCTGCTAAAAGTCAATGATGCCTTAGATAGTTTCAGTCTCCATTCCTGTCAACTCCTGCAGAAGCGTAATCCTTGGGACATGAGGTGGAAACAGCCCAGAAAGCCACCGAGTCATACAAGGAGACTCCCCAGGATGAATTACCAGGCCTGCTAATGATCAGTCAGAACCCCAGGGACGGGATGGCTATTGTGTTAATAGTTTGTAAAATGCTATGCAAAACAAGCCCCTTAATGAAGAGGCTTCAGGCAACTTAGAATCCGGTGATCAGGCAGGAGGGTTACCTGAATTCTGCATTGTGTTTCCTGTGTCTAATGTCCCACGCGTCTAGATATTTGGCTCGAAGCCTTTTCCTGTCCAATCTGAATTTCTCACTTATAATTAGTGTCACCTGGCTTAAGCAACTCTGATACAATTTTCAAAAAAAAAAATTGCTGCATGCAGCACCTTGCCCAAGGCTGAGAACATGCTAACTCTGTAAGTAATTGCTCTGTTACATAAAGTTAGCTATACAGAGAATTAAAATATTTTTTTTCCCGAAGACCTGACTTCCAACAAGAAACCTGTCAATGAAATCACTTGCTTTGAAGAAAGCCAACCCATATTAGCAAAATTCTTTCTGGTTCTATCTTTCTTGGCATGGCAAAGTACTCAGCCCAGTGTGATCTGTGATGATGTGGGTGAGCCCAGAATCCGCATGGCGTAATCCAAGCAAATAGTCCTCACCTGGATCAGAATGTGAGAAAGGAGGAGGTTCTGCCTCTATCGTTACACCAAACTTCGGCTTTCCATCTATGTTAGTCAACTTTACATTGCAATGATCAAAATACCTGGTTTTAAGCTACCAAAATGAATTCATTCATTCACCAAACTTTATTGGGCATCTACTTATACTAGTCACTATGTTCATAAAATAAGCACAAATAACAACATAGGGTATGTTTGATCTTTGCATATGCAATGAAAGAATGTTGGCACCACTAAATAAATGAACAAAAGTCAGAATTACAATATGATATCTAAACTCTGAGAAGTCTTTAATGGATCACAGAAATTTTGATAAACTGTTTCAGGAGGTCAGACATGTCTGAGTCACATCAAGCAACGGCTTCCCAATTTTTTGACTACATCCCACAGAAAGATCACAACCCAGCACACACAATCTGTTTTTTTATGCTGTGTGTCACGAGCAATGGACTGCAAGGTCCTAAGACCAATAAGTCACATCACACACGACTTGTGTCTTAAAGATACAATGTCATCAGGTTTATCCAACACTTAAAGGTTAGAGCATGCACAAAATTATCAGGAAATTCTCTAAGCAAAGCTAGTTTGAGGTATTAAGTAGCTTCTTTGCCAAAGCCAATAAGCTATAAATGATCATCAAATGATACACTTTACACTAATAATTCTAACAATTTAGGTCAAACAAGTATATTACACAACATACAAATTTCATCATTTGAGCACTTCAAATTATTAGCAAATAACAAGCTACAAAACAAGCACGGGGAAGCAGATAATGAACTAAGTGCAGGAGAGGAAGAGGAGATTCTGAAGTTGATATGGATGCCAAAAAGAGTCGTGCTGATCCTCGGTCAGCAAAGAGCAGGACTGAAGCGAAGTCGCTGGATCGGAGTCACACACGTGGTAGACTCATCGTGGCATAAGCAATACCTCAGCACACTGGCTGTCAAAGAAGCTGCTCTTTTTATGGGGTTCTTGTCACGTGTCTTTGGCAGGCTTGTGGAACCTTACCAGACTTGTCATTTATGCAAATATATTGAAGACCTAAGTCCATCAGATGCAGGAAGAGATTAATGATCCAAGGGTCCTTTATCAACTGCAGCACAGGCGTGTTGGTCTGTGCCATATGCCGGCATGTCCAAACAAGTTGCTTTATGACTTCCTGAAGATGTTTATGTCCCATGTTCTATACAATTGGCATGTCCAAACAAGTTGCTTATGAGTTCCCAAAGTTGTTTTATGCCTCATGCTCTATACATTGTGCCCACCCCATTAAATTGATTTCATGAGCAATGGGTTGTGAAGGTTGTGACCAGCTCTACCCAGGGCTTCAGGGTAGCAGAGGTTCTCAGCCCCAGACACACATTAGACTCACTGGGGGCTTCTTAAAAATGCCAATTCCTGGACCCTAACCCAGACAACTTGAGTCAGCATCTGGAGGCAAGGCCAGAACACTAGTGGGTGATTTGTTTTTAAGCCCCCAATATGTTTCTAGAGAGCAGTGAGGATTATGAATCACTACTCTACATAATGAAAATATTCCTTTAAAATCACTACCTTTGTGTGTATGTGTGTGAGTGGTACTGGGGATAGAATTCAGGGGCCTTCTACCTACAAGCTACACCCTAGCCACCTCTCCTTTTTTTAGACTATGCTGAATATTTTTTTAATTGGTGCATTGTAATCATACATCATAATGAAGTTCAGAGTGATATGTTTATAGCAGCACCACACACCCCAGCCCTTTTTTTAATTAATTTATTTATTTTGAAACAGAGTCTCACTAAGTTGCTGAGGGTGTTACTTAGTTGCTGTATTAGACAGGGTTCTCTAGATTAACAGAATACACAGAATGAGTATATTTTTTAAAAAAGGGATTTATCAGATGGCTTACAGTTTGCAGCAATGTAGTCCCAGGTTCTGACTGCACGTGGAGGGTCAGAGGAACCAGTAGCTGGTCGAACGGTCTAAGAGCTGGAGTCTTAGGATTGGAGCAACCACTAATTCA
>PVJS01022618.1:0-30360 GCA_004027185.1 Glis glis
CGTTCCACCTCCGCGCTACACCCCCAGCCCTATTTTTTATACTTTATTTTGAAACCGGGTCTCACAAAGTTGTGGAGGGCCTCACTAAGTAGAGAGAGAGAGAAAGAGAGAGAGAGAGAGAGAGAGAGAGAGAGAGAGCTGAGGCTGGCCACGAACCCAGATCCTCCGGTCTCCGCCTCCCAAAGTACTGGGATTACAAGTGTGTGCCACCACGCCCGGCTTCTATTTTTTATTCTTTATTTTGAAACAGGGTCTCACTAAGTTGTGGAGGGCCTCACTAAGTGGCTGAGGCTGGCCACGAACCTGCTATCCTCCTGTCTCAGCCTCTCAAGTACTGGGATTACAAGCATGTGCCACCACGCCCAGCTAAGAATGTTTATTTCTATCACTGGGGTACCAGACCAATGGGCTTGAGGAAAATCTGAATCTTTCAAGTGCTACACCTAAATCCCTTC
Organism: Glis glis; assembly: GCA_004027185.1. Lineage (NCBI taxonomy): Eukaryota > Metazoa > Chordata > Mammalia > Rodentia > Gliridae > Glis > Glis glis. The sequence continues at coordinate 456 of PVJS01022618.1, forward strand.
AAGGTCTCTAATTTCCAAATAAGGGTATTACACCAGTCTCTTGGCACAGAACACCCAGTATTCATTTTGCTTCAGACAATGGTTACTATAGAGCAGAGGTTGGGAGCCATGTCCAGCCTAAACCTGTTTTTGTACGGCTCATGAGCTAAGAATAATTTTTACAGTTAAATACTTGGAATCAGTTTAATGTTAGAAACACTAACTTTGGGTAGGCCTGGAGCACATGCTTGTAATCCTAGTTCTTGGAAGGCTGAGACAGGAGCATCACAGGTTCAAGGCCAGTCTCAGCAACTTAGTGAGACCCTGTTTTACAATAAAAATTAAATAGGACTTGGGGTATAGCTCAAAGGTAGAATGCTCCTGGGTTCAATCCCTAGTACCAAAACAGAAAGAAGAAAGGAAGGAAAGAAGGAAACTGAACCCCAATGAAATATAATGCTAACAACAAAAATTCCATTCTTCTCATTATTAGCTCTTTACTACTAAAAACTATATGGAATAATTATTGTTTTGAATTTCATCATTAAAACTATTGTGGAAATGTGTCTTCTCTTTTGTTCTTTAAGTACCTACCTAGTTTCCTTGATCTTACCTCCTGACTCACAGTCTAAAGTGTTTACTATCTGGCTCTTTCCAGAAAATGTGTGCCACTCCCTGCTGTAGAAGTGACCTCAGGCCCACCTAACTGTGACTGTTTCAGGTGGAAAAGAAAAAACTTTAGTGGACCCACTCAAGTCCAGGAGACTCTTGTGCTGGGGTTTTCCTATCTGCAGCATAAGAATGGTCCTAGACTTCCAGCAGGCACTGAGAGAATGTTTCGGTGCTCTCTGCTCCTTTGTGGTAACACCACCACAAAGTCTGAAAGGTCTTACTATGTGGCCAGTGTGTGTGGTGAACATGAAAGTGGTTTCCAACCTTGGTTTTGCCTTCTGTGACCCGCTACCTACTTTTTCCAACGCAACTGTAGGGTTGCTGGACAGATTATATTGTGAAAGTCAGAGGATCCCATCTCTCCCAACTGCCGCACTCACCCCTTCCCCTGATACTTAACATTAAAATGGCTTGAGCCGTATACTAGAAGATGTTCCTACCTTCCCTTCTATCAGTATTCCTACATTTCTGGGGCTTACGTTTCCTAGTCACCTGCCTCTGGATCCCTGCTGCGAGCTCAGTGCATCACCTCTGGCCTGCACTGCCCGCTTCCTTAATCCTTCAGCGTGATGCCAACACAGGCTTTAACGAAGGTTTCAGGGAAATGGAGGGAGGTATTAGTGTGGTTCAAAACAAATACCAACCTAACATCGATTCCTTTGAGTTTTCTTAGGCGTTGGAATTTCTTACGGTTGTCTTTAGTTGTTCCAGCCTTCTCCAATGCACACATCAATCCCTTTCTTCCATTGTCAAGCCTCCAACCCCCCATTCCCCACCCCATTCTCTTGAGCTTCCAGAAAACAAATCCCAAATATATGACCCCCCACTTTTTTTTCAGAACTGGGGATTGAACCCAGGGACATTCTACCTCTGAGCTACACCCCCAGCCCTATTTTTATTCTTTATTTTGAAACAGGGTCTCTCTAAGTTGCAGAGGGCCTCACTAAGTAGCTGAGGCTGACCATGAACCTGCAATCCTCCTGTCTCAGCCTCCCAAGTACTGGGATTACAAGCATGGGCCGCCACACCTAGCTCCCCTCACCCTTTTGAGTTGGCCAAGTTAGCTTCTTCTGTTTTCCCCTCTCCCTCCAGGTCTGGCCTAGTGATGAGTTATGCTACTCCAGTAGAAGGCAGAATTGGCTGCAATTAGAGTGTGTTTTCAATAATCATGCTTCCCCCAGCCTCTCTACTATTAGGCAATCTACTATGCCTCAAACATAGCAAGCACTCATTATGTGTGGATCACTACTATTAAAAAGATTGTGCTGGGTGTAGCAGCTCACGCCTGTAGTCCCAGTACTTGGGAGTCTGAGATGGGATGGGAGGATTACAGGTTTAAGACCAGCGCTAGCAATGTAGCAAGACTCTCAGCAACCTAGCAAGACCCTATTTTCAAACAAACAATAATAATAATAATAATAATAATAACGATAATAATAATAATAATAATAATAATGGGCTGCGGTGTAGGTTGGACGTAGAATGCCCTTGGGTTCAATCCCCAGTACCACACACACAAAAAGATTGTGCCACTGTAGGTCCAGTGCTAGTACCCTCACCCCCCAGCTGTGGCCACTGCTGTGCTATGGTATGGGCAAAAGAGTATTAGTGGTACTTTGGGAGGAGTAATTATATATATATGTATGGTGTCTTCATTTCCTTATTTGATGTTTGGAGTTCCTGGTGAACTATATTTCCTTCAGTCTGCTGTGGAAACGGTTTCACACAGCAAGTACTGAAATGACCCAGCAATTGCTTCCCTAGGTACATACCCAGGAGAATTAAAGGCATATGTTTATGCAAAATTTGTACATGAATGCTTATAGCAACATTTTTTACAATTCCCAGAAATTGGAAGCCGCTCAAATGTCCATGAGCTGACGAATGGACATACAAAATGTGATATAGCCATGTAATGGAATCTTATTCAGTCATAAAAAGGAATAAAGTTAGACATGTTAAAATGTGGAGGAGCCTTGAAAACATTATGCTAAGTGAAAGAAAATAGTCACAAAGGCCACATATTGAACTAATTCCATTTTAACAAAATGTCCAGAATAAGCAAATCTGTAGAGACAGAAAGTGGATTAGTGGCTGCCAGAGGCTAGGAGTAGAGACGAACAGGGAGTGACTGCTCCTGGGAACAGTTTCTTTTTTAGGTGATGAAACATTCTGGAATTAGATAGTGGTGATTGTTACGCAACCTGTGTATATACTAAAAGCCACTGCAATGTACACGTTAAAATGGCAAATTTTGTGATACTTGGATTTTAAACATTCCCAGGAGTCCACGAAATGAGTATGGAGCTCTGTACTTTGCTCTGCTCTGATAAAATTGAATGAACTGTGAGAGGGCTCTGGGTCCCCAGCCTGGTGCCCACTGATGGACACAGGCGCGTTCAGCAGCAATGTGGAGCCCACGTGTTTGCTTGTCTAGGAAGCACCTGGCGTGGCCTCTCAGGAGTGGCCACCTGGCTCCTGGTGAGCTTCATGGTGCTCACCCTCCCAACAGCTCCCGGGCTTGGCAGGCGCATTGTAGAATCATGCACACACAGCCCTGGAGCAGGAACGCAGGAGCTTGCTGTTTGCAGATGAGGGAGAACCTCAAGCTGCCATCGTTGTGAGCGTGCTGTCCTCCTAGTGCACCAGCTTTTTGCAAAAAGCACTGACCCAGAGCACTAGGGGCTTGTCCAAAGATGCGGCCAAGCACCTATCAGTCTGCTGCGTCTCTTAAGTGAGTGGGTTCTTATTGTGCTTAGGGTTTCAGGTACTTGGCTCTTCTTTCTCATTTTCATTCTCACCCAAATGACTGTAGTCACCTCATTTGCAATGACTTGTGCAGAGAGCATTCTATACTCCCACGGGCATTTATATTAAAGGGAGCAGCAGTTTTATCAGTACCCTAGTTTTAGACAGCTCTTCCTAGTTTACAAAGGCTTGCTCTGTTGTTATTCCAAGTGGTTCTTATAATAGCTGTAGGAGTGAGATGGTCATTGTTTCCCTTCCACCATTAAGGAATCTGGTTACATTACCAGTTCTAGATAAACTGAGAAGCCAGGCGTGGTGGTACATGCCTCTAATCACAGTACTTGGGAGGCTGAGACAGGAGCATCGCAGGTTTGAGGCCAGCCTCAGCAACTCAGTGAGACCCTCTTTCAAAAATAAAATATTAGACTGGGGGTGAACTTGGAGATACAATGCCCCTGGGTTCAATCCCTGGAGTGTGTGTGTGTGTGTGTGTGTGTATGTGTGTGTGTGTGTGTGTGTATGATTGAGATTATAACCCAGGTCAGCTGAGGTCAGAGTGTTATTCCTACTTTACACTATAACTACTCTATGCCAAAACCTAGATCTAAGAAAAATATGTTGGTTACTATGGATTTATGTTTGATATTAAGGCTTCTTAGATATTTTCCAAATCAACTAATATATTTTAGAGCTTAGTTTTAGCTATTTTTGTCAAGTTGGAATTTCAAGTATGCCTTACATTGCTTAAAAACAAATTTGAACTGATTATATAATTATGATAGGGAATGTTCTTTTGAATAGTGAATATTCATTTTGCACAGAAATAGTAAAATACAGCTTATTTAACTAATGTGCACTTAGAGGAGCCTCAATCAGGAGGAGAGAACTACATCAGTTATGAAACTGAAATGCTTGAATTTATTCGGGTACCCTGGATACAGAGAGTTGTTTTGGAAAATCTGAATGCCTGGGCCTTATGCCTGGACAAGGAATGTTCTTATTTATAAAAACCAAACCACCAGCACAGATTGGAGCCTGTTTAACACATACAACATCAAATCCTTTCTTATTATGGTGATGTGTTGAGACAAGAAACAGGAAAAAGTCCTATCGATATGCATAATTTGTTATTTTAAAAATATAGGTTAAGCTGTGGTGCTGAGAATTGAAATAAAGACATGCATATTTGGTTAAGTCATTAACTTAATAGGAAAACCAGAAAGTGCCCTTAAGGGTTGTTTTAAAATGTTTTAATAATAAAACCATACAGGAATAGGAGAAGTGGGGTAAAGGAAATTGGAAATTCAATTTTCTAAGTCTTTTGGACAAGCAATTCTTAGGTTATAGTTATTTTGAAACCAAAAATTTTTCAATTTAAAAATAGAAGTGAAGAAATAGGAACAGACTGTAGTGTGGAGGGGGAAAAAGCACAGGGAGGGAGAGAGAGAGAGAGAGAGAGAGAGAGAGAGAGAGAGAAATACAACAGGGAGGCTGTGTTCAGGGACCACTTATGTTCCGCTCTTCTCAGATTTCCTCACGACTGTGCAGATAACCAGGCAGTTAAGACTTGAACTGAGTTCACAACAATGGTTCTTTACATTTTGTGAGTTACAAAAATTTGATGAAAACAATTTGATGGAAGTTATGGAAACCATTGCAGAATACTGAACAGCAGTTGATTTCAGGGGCTCGTGGCCCTCGTGGAGCCCTAAACTTTTCATGTAGAGTGAATCAGAATCACTAATAGGAGTTTTCAGAATATAGATACCTTACCTGACCCAGGCTTCCTGTGAAGGACCACTCCCTCAGGGAGGCAAGTGCCCAGTCACAAAATGGATTATTACGGTTGGGATGGCCAATTCCTAAACTTGGGGTAGATGGTTGAATAATGAGTGTTCACCTTTCACTGAGAGCTGCCCCAGTATGATGGAATCGCCTCACTGTGGGCTGGGCTGAGCTAAGCCCCAGGAAGGTGGAGCCCGGTGTTGTGGACAGCAGCCTGTGGAGTAGGGACCCCCAGCCCCAGGCCTGGACCAGCTCCCTTCTCCTGGTGTTGCACGTACATCCTACAGATGATCAGGTGTGCTAACCTTGGCCTTCTTAAGCTACACCTGGAAGAAGAGCCTTGCTTTCTTTTCAGAATAGTAGCTTATGGCTCCTACCTGCTATTGATTTTTGTGTTATTTCATTTATAAACAAGGGCTTGGTCTATGCTGTAAAACTGGTCAATGCTAAACAAATTTTCGAAGGTGGAGAAATTCATAGCTTCTTGAGAGAAAACAAATACAAAGGGACTTACAGGTCATCTCTTCCATCTTGTCTACATCCTGACTTATGTTTGTGCTCCTCCAGCCACACACTGAGATTAGCCTAGCATCAATTAAAGTGGATCAATAACATTGCACTGTCTCTGACTATGCACTTGTGTACTCTTTAAAACTGTTTAATTAACAAGTTGAGTAGAAGCCTCATACCAAAGCCACCCATGTGCAGTAATTGGGTCAGTTATATAAAAGGTGGTTAGAACAGTAAATCACAAAAACATGTACATGCACAATCAAATTTAACTGGAAACCTATGCATGTCTGTCCATTTGCTAATCATCTGTGTGTGTGTGTGTGTGTGTGTGTGTACCCTGGCTGGAGTTCTGGTCTTTCTTAGAAAACCCCATCTAAATAAATGGTATCACCTACCCTTTACAGTTTTGGTTTCTTCAAAATAGAGCCAGAGCTTGACACCTCTGAAGCAATCTGAGTGCAGAACACTTTGAGATTTTAGTGATTTTTGTTATTCTTTTTTTTTTTTTTGCGGTACTGGTGATTGAACCCAGGGGTGTTCTACCTCCGCGCCACACCCCCGGCCCTATTTTTTTTTTTATATTTTATTTTGAAACCAGGTCTCACGAAGTTGCGGAGGGCCTCACTAAGGAGAGAGAGAGAGAGAGAGAGAGAGAGAGAGAGAGGGAGCTGAGGCTGGCCGCGAACCCGGATCCTCCGGTCTCCACCTCCCAAAGTACTGGGATTACAAGCGTGCGCCACCACGCCCAGCTTTGTTATTCTTTTTTATGGTTACTTTACCCATACCAATTACCACAGTATTTTAAAATAGCACCTAACTTTTATTGACCTTGTTTTTATAGAAATGAGAACCAGTTTTTTTCTGTGCACACATTTCATGGATTTACCTAACTTTCAATTAAATTATGTTATTTTAATAAGTTGTACAATTGATATGAACTGGTTTGGGAACAAACCAAGTGACTCCTGGTGACCCATTAGCACAGGGAGAGAAATTCTGAGTGTCAATTAATGTAAGTTGGTTTTGTTGAGACAGGTTATGTGTGTTCTACTATAATGTATGTTGAAGAAAATAAAAATTGTGCACCATGTTTTAAAATATGTTGGTGCTACTTTATTTTGCCTGTAAAATAAATTCCTACAAGGACTGTACTTACTGAACTACAAGAGAATCTGCACAACATTGTTGTATAGGATGAATGATAAGAACTAGACCAGAGCAGTTAGGACCATCTCCGTGATGCTTCATGGACCCCTCACCCCCGCCACACACCCACCCACTGCAACAAGTATCGTTTATTTAACCTTGACCTCACAGCTACGTGTATGTGTGTGTGTGTGTGTGTGTGTGTGTGGTGCTGGGGATTGAACCCAGGGACATTTTATCTCTAAGCTATACCCCCAGCCCTTTTTTTAATTTTTATATTGGAATAGGGCCTCACTAAGTTGCTGAGGCTGGCCACAAACCTGCGATCCTCCTGTCTCAGCCTCCTAAGTACTGGGATTACAGGCGCACGCCACCATGCCTGGCTCTTTTTATTCATTTAACAAATGAAATTTACAGTAACTAATCTTTATAGTTGCAAGGTCACATTTTAATTGTCTTTGGAATTATGAAAACCAACTTTCAATATTATAGAAAAGCTTTGTGCTCCTTTTAGACAGATTTGGGCAAAACCTCACTTTATGGTTTCAAGGTGTAGAATGTGTACAGATTTAGCTTAACATTTATAATAACTGGCATATAAATATTTAACTTTTTAAAGTCTATCAAAACAAATGGAAATTTTTAATGAGTTGTTTTAAATTTTCAGAAATGCTTCCTTGCAGTTTCTGCTAAACTAGATGTCATCTTTAATTTTTATTTTAATTTGAACAAAGCTAAATCAAGGACATCGTGTTAGTCACCCTTTTGTCTCTATGACTAAACACCAGAGAAAAACGACTCGAAGGAAGCTTTCTTTGGGCTCACCGTTTCCGAGGTTTCTGCCCAGGGTCGACTGGCTCAGTGGGTTCTGGGCCTGTGAAGATCTGGGCCTGTGAAGAGGCAGAACATCATGGTGGAAGGAGGTGGCAGAGTAAAGCTCACTTCATGGTGACCAGCAGGGTAGCAGAGACTGCCAGAGAGAGCAGAAGAAGCTGGGGACAAGAAGTACCCTTCCAGGCCACAGGCCCAGTGACCTGCTTCCTCCAATGAGGCCCCACATCCTGTAGTTTCCACCACCTCCCAATAATGCCATCAAATTGTTAACTCATCAGTGGGTTAATTCATTGATGAGAGCAGAGCCCTCGTGACACAATCACTTCCCCAAAGCCCCACTTCTGAACATTGCCGCACTGGAGACTAAGCCTTCGTTCATCACACAGGCCTTTGGGGGATGTTCCAGATCCAAAGCATAACAGGATTTACAATAATTTATTTCTTCTTAAATAAAGAGTATTTAAATTTAGCTAGATTAAGGTATTACTATAAAGCCCACTTAGTTAATTTCCCTGCTTTTTCCCAAAGTAATAAAAAATTGTCCTCAGCCCCAAGAGGTATATCATGTTCTTTCTTCCCTGGCATTTAAAGCAATGTAAAAATGTCCCTTGGAACAAGTTCTGTGGGGGATTGTAAAAGAAGCAAAACATGTGGCGTCTTCATAAGGTTTGTAGTCTGTTTAGAGCCATGTACTTGAATCAGATTATACCAAAAATTTGATTAAGTATAAAGTGAGAAGTAAAATCAATAATTGCCGAAGCACCTCCTTTGCATAGTGTATTTTGCACGTAGTGGATGTTTTAGGACATTTGAAGGCAGAATGTGGCACTAAAACTGGACCCTGAATAATAAGTGGAATTTGAACTAACTAGTAAATAGGCAAGAGAATTCTGGGAAGGAGGAAAAAGGCCCAGCACATTATGTTAGAGGCCAGATGCACTTAGAAAACAGACCAGATTTGTTTGTAACTAGGATTTCCTTATGGTCTTTATCTGAGAACTTCCTAGCTTCTCAGAGCCTTATCTTGACACTGAATTATCTTTTGTTACATTTCTTTTCTTTCCCTACCCAAGACTTTCCATAAGACAATGATCTGTTTTATCTTTCTAGTTAATCTCTGCTGGAGTGACATTGGGAAGATGCTGTGGGGAAGCAGTCATAATAATGATAACTATCTTTCACTGAATGTCTTTTAGGTGCTTGTATTGGTCAGTATAGACTAGGTTATGCTGTAGTAACAAACATCCATTTGGATGTTTGGATTTCAGATGGATTAAATGGATTTCAGCAGATTACAATAAACTTTTCTTTCTCGCTCATGCTACATGTCCAGTGTGGGTCGACGGAGGTGGTGAAAATCAAGGTCTTAGTTTATTGCTGACCCTTGCTGCTACTTATATAAACCATTGCCATGTATCAGAAAACCCTGAATCCTTTCCCCTGACATAGTCTAATCCTTTGTAAATCTCTGAGGATTCATCATCCATAACATTTTCAGAGCCATTGGTGAATTTCTTAGTGTGTTCCACATCTCATTGATAAAGAATTTCATAAATTAGTTACCAATTGCGCATCAATGAGTCTGTTAATACAAAGAAAGCCATATGGTTTTACCTGGGAGTCCCTTCTGAAATTGCTATTGGCACATCATGTCTATATGAACCACCCCCTACCATGTGACTTTGATATGTCATTTCACTTCTTTGAACTTAATTTTCTTTTATTATAATATTAAGGAGTTGGTTTAGATCATCCTTAAAGTTTCTCTCTCTCTCTCTCTCTCTCTCTCTCTCTCTCTCTCTCTTTGGTACTAAGGATTGAACCCAGGGGCATTCTACCTATGACCTACACCCCCCAGCCCTATTTTATTTTTTATTTTGAAACAGTCTTGCTCAATTGCTGAGGAGGCTGTCCTCAAACCTGCAATCCTCCTGTCTCAGTCTCCCAAGTACTGGGATTATAGGCGTGTGCCACCACACCCAGATCTTAAGATCTCTCTTTCAATGCAGTGATTTTCCACAAGTATAATTTAAAGCTAGAAATAGTTTGCATCTTCTGGGTTCTGTAACTTTTTTGTAGTGTTTTTTTAAGTTCTACCTTGTGGGAGGAAGTTGGTTTGTTTTTCTTTAATGCAAGGAACATTAATCCTTTCTCATACCATTAAGAAATGTGTTCAGAATTCTATCAGCTGAGCTCTGCTATATTTATTTGCACAATTTGTCCCCTTTACGCTTGTTCTTTTCGGTCTGTAATGGGGAAAGGCGACTTGGCCGAGGTCATCTGCCACTCTGGCAGCTTCGCTTCCAACCTTGGAGATTCTCACTCCCATTCAGCAAAGAACCCTGAGCCCAGAGTCAACACAGCAGCAAATCCAATAACAATTGACCTCCCAGAGGTCAGCTTCCTCCAGCAATCCTTCACGGTCCTGGAAGGGGCCACTTAGTGATAGAGATGGTGGATTTTTCCTTCCATTTAGGTTCAAGGCTGAAGTGCTTTTGGTTCGAGAGGAGTCCAGCCAGCTCTGCCTGCCTGCTTTACACAGCTGGCAGTTTCCCGCAGATGAAAAAGAAACATTTATTGGACTTCTAACTTGTCAGGCACTATAACTTACAGTGCATTCAGACAGAAAAAAATGTTCTATAAATATAGAATCATGCAAGGAATGTCCCAGAACCAGAGTCTTATCTCTAATTGTCAGGCAGGATTTATTGAGGCGACCAAATACTGTATTGCTGTCTAAGGGCCAGAGAGTGACAGTGTGGGCAATATGAAATATGGACAATATGAAAATGAAAAAGAGTTAGTTAATATGGATGAATGCATGCTTAAAACTGAGAAATACAGATATGCGTACATACACAGTGATGTGCAGCTCATGATGGGCCCAGTGGGATGCGACAGGCTCATCAGCAACCCGTGCCACTCTTCAGCCGTGTGGTAAATGCTGTTGCGTGGCCGGGCCCTGGGCCCCTTTTGCTCGGTTCCTCTCACCCTCCCAGGCTGTGCTCCTCATGGCAGGCGGCCTTATGTCTTGCTTGCTCATACCCTTTCTCATGGGAGATTATTCCAGCATCACGCAGTGTCTACAGTGACTTCCCAGGAATCCTTTACTTCCCTTCAGTGTACTGTGCCACATGTGGCTGCCACCCCAGTTGTAAACCATTGGGGTGGCCATAGGATACCACCGCCGCTGCCTTTCAGGCGCTCTGTGCGGCCTCTGGGACACATTTTCTGCCTTAATCTCGGTTCCTCTGCACTTGGTGACTAGGGATGAGGAATTCTTTTTGGTGATAAAAATGACTTCTTGTTTAGAGTCTAGATCTGAAACACTTCCCTTGTTTGAGGACTGATGTGGGCTCAGAGCCCCCAAAAGTACCCTGGGATCCCTGCTGTGGACCAGTCTAGGTCCAGGTGAACTTGTGAGGAGGGTGAAGATTATTGTTCAGGTACTGAGGGGAAACCCCTCTTACCTCATGCTCCTTTTTCTTTATTCCCTTCTCCATTCCTCTCCCTCCCTCCCAGTGGCTTTTCTGTCCCTCCCCACCCTCTGCCAACTCCAAGTTTCCTTTGACTGTGGCAGCCACTTGGGATTCCAAGCAACCTTGAAATGGGCTTATCGGAGTGCTGAAGACCTTCCATCCCAAGAACTGGATATTTCAGGAACTGGTGACTGTTTTGGGGGGGCATGTTAGATGACCAGAGTTTTCTGACCCAAGTAAGTCCATGAGCATAGCACATAAGTCCATGAACACAGCAGACTGATGCTGATGCAGATGATGCTAAGCTCCTAGGGTTCTGGGTCCCAGAAAGGCCAGGTATCCTATATTTTGAAGAGGTTGTGCATACAATAGGGAGGTGTGTGTGTGTGTGTGTGCGCATGCACGCACACATGTGCACCCATGCATGCACACACACATAAGGAAAGAGAGAGACACAGAGAGAGAGAGAGGGAGAGAGACAGAAATAGAGAGTCAGAGAAAGAATCCTTAAAAATGTGGTTAATGCTTTTCTAAATTTCTATTTGCTTTCCGAGGCAAACATTCTTATGTAAACTTACTTTCATAAAGCAGATAAAACTCTCCTCTTCCTTCCTGGCTGATGAACCACCTCAGTGAAATCCCTGATTTGACTTTTGAATCCCTACTATGTATGCAGACACCGTATACGTGTCTACATCATGAAAACTAATGAAAACCTCTGGCTCTTACTAGATCTATTCTAGGCATTTGCCTTCTGTTTTTGCTGCCTATGATAAAAAAAAAACAAAATTACATGATGTTTTATTCTCTTAGCCATCCCCTGAGGGGGGAAGGGTTCAGTCTTACCTAGATTTGGACCATTCTGACACACGCACAGAAAATGTGAATTTAAAGATGTCTGCTTAAGAACTAAACCACTATTTTAATTCACTCACCCTCTCTTTCTGACTTACCAGGATAACTTAGACAATAAATCTAGAAGTGAGTGTTTATTTCTCCTTGTTTCTTCCCTTCCTAAAAGTTATCAGGGCCTGCTTGAATTATGGTGCATTTTTTCTTGTCAGAGTTGATTTGATTTCTGGCTCCCTCGCCTCCCAGCCTACACTCTGTGTAATGATGCAGGGGTGGCAGATTGATGGGGAAAGGATTCAAGATGCTGCTCTGGATGTGGATTCCAGCAGGCGAGCTGTCTGCTGCCAGAGACATTTAGCAGATGGACTCTGAGGTGGGGCCTGGGGGAAAAGGCGCTCTGGGGATGGGCTGGCTCTGCCCTTTCTCACCTGGCCATTTTGACCCTGGCCCACTATCCTGTTTGTTGCAACATTAAGACCAGTTTTGTTGTTGCTGTCTTTATTTCTCAGGGTATGGATGTGGAACTCTTTGCATGTTTCTCTTAGGGGAGTGCTGAGCTTCTTAAATCTTTAGTTTTATGTTTTTCATCAGACTTGGGAGTCTTCTAGCCATTCTTCTTCTTCTTCTTCTTTTTCCTTGTGGTACTACGGATTGAACCCAGGGGTGTTCTGCCTCTGAGCTCCACCTCCAGCCCTTAAAAAAATTTTTTTGAAACAGGATCTTGCTAAGTTACTGTACACTGGCCTCAAACCTGCAGTCCTTCTGTCTCAGCCTCCCAAGTATTGGGATTACAGCTATGTGATACCACCCACACCATGTCTTCCTTCCTTCCTTCCTTCCTTCCTTCCATCCATCCATGGTACTGGGGATTGAACCTGGGGCATTCTACATTTGAGCTATACCCCAGCCCTTTTTTATTTTGAAACAGGGACAGGGTCTCACTAAGATTGCTGAGGCTATCCTCGAACCTGTGATCCTCCTATCTTGGCCTCCCAAGTACTGGGATTCCAGGCGTGCGCCACCACACCAGGTTCATTATTTCTTTAAGTATGGTTTTCATTGCAGCATTCTTCTTCCTCCTCCTGTGGGACATCAGTGCTCTGGATGTTAGACCTCTTGGTATTGTTGCATCGGTCCCTGAGGTTATTTTCATTTTTCCCTCAAATCATTTTTCTCTCTGTTGTTCAGATTGAATACTCTATTGTTCTATCTCCAAGTTCACTGACTCTTTCTTGTATCAAATTCATTCTGCTGTTGAGTATTATCCACTGAGATTTTTGTGTTATTATATTTTTCTGTTCTAAAATTTCCTATGTGTGTGTGTGTGTGTGTGCGTGTGTTACTAGAGATTGAACCCAGGGACATTCTACCTCCAAGCTACACCCCCATCCCTATTTTAGTTTTTATTTTGAAATAGGGTCTTGCTGAGTTGCAGAGAGCCTCCTAAGTTATTGAGGCTGACCTCAAACCTGTGATCTTCCTGTCTCAGCCTCCCGAGTATTGGTATTACAGGTGTGCACTACCATGCCCGGCTCCCACTTGGTTCTTTATACCTCCTATGTCTTTGTTAAGACTTTCTATTTTTCCATTGTTTTAAAAAGTAGACACCTTTATTTCATCTAAAATATTTTTTATAATAGTTGTTTTTAAGTCTTGTCAAAAAATTTTGTCATCTGTACCATGCCTTCATTGGTATCTATTGATTATCTTTTTCCCATGCCGGCTGGGATTTGTCTGATTCTTCATATGCTTAGTCGTTTTGGATTGTTTCCTGGACATTTTGAATATTATATTAGGAGACTGAGTTTTGTTTAAATACTGTGGATAATATCGATATATTCGTTTTAACAGGCAATTGACCTGGTTGGGTTCAAGCATTGAGTTCCAACCATCTTCTGTGGGTTGTGATTTCTGTGTTAGTTCTGTTTTCAAAGCCTTGGCAGTGTATTTTGGGTCTGTGTGTATGCATGCCCCCCACTGGCCAGTCTGGGACCTGGGCAGGGGTCTGTCTGTTAGCTCAGTTCTCAAAGACTTTGATACGCTATTAACCAGCATCAGATCCATGCATGTGCAGTTCTTGGATAAGCCCAGCTCTTCATAAACCACTTTATGGGGTCACTTACCTAAGCTATGCTTCTGCAATTCCCCCAGCATTATCTAGTTGCCTGCAGTTTCTGAGCCTCTGGGCAGAAGGTTTGGGCTTTAGGTACCCCTGCCCTGCCCATGCGTGCCCCACGCTTCCTGTGACTGTTGCTGAGTCCAAAGCCAAGCTGAGAGAGGAGAGAGAAAAAAGATAGTGAGTGGGGTTCATACCACTCTTTAGGGGTCACAGCCTCAGATCGGGCAGCAAGCTGCCTTTTCCTTGGAGTTTGAGGTGCCTTTGGGCCCCAACTGTGGTTTCTGCCACCTTAGTGAGGTTGCCTGGGGCTTGAGATGCAAGAATGGAGAAAGGGAGGAAAGGGTAATGGGGACTTTCCCACTCTTTCTGAACATTAGGAGCCACCTTCCCTCCCTGGGCCTGAACTAGAGGCCTGCTTGGGGGCTCTGTGCCAAACCCCACTGCCTGTGCTGAGGAGCCCCAAGTTGGCTGGGAAGGACACCAGAAGGAAAAGCAATGGCGAATTCACAGTCTGTCCTGTGGACCTTTGGATTCTGGTCTCCTCCCCCATCTGCCTCCGAATGTTTACTTTTTAGATTCCTCAAACGACTGCCCGATGCAGCTGTCCAGGTTTACTGCGGCATTCAGTGGGAAACTTGGGTGGGAGTGAGCTTGCCCATTTGACCCTAACTAACTGAAACTGAGGTCCTTTTTGTTTTTAATGAGATTTTGATGAGGTGCTTGAATTTTAAGCAACCCCACAAAATGTATAACTGACCCCTGGTCTCTTCGAAGCTGGGCTGAGTCTGAGAGACAGGCTGAGGGGAAGGGATGTGAGCCGCACACCCCACCCCCAGTTCTCAGAACTCCTGCTCACACGCAGGAGGAGGCCTGACAGCTCTATCTAAGGGCATCATGGAAATGTGGCTGCTGATGCTCACCAACTCTCAGCTGTGACTGGATCCATGCTCTGTCCAGACACCATTCTGTGCCTCCTCCTCCCCCAATAACTCCCGTGACCCCCTGCTTTCTCTTTCTAAAGAGGAATAAACAATTTCCTCCACTTATCGTTCCCTGCCCACTAACAGATGCTCTTAATTAGCACAAAATTGCTAAATACATCTATTTTGCTTGTTTGGGGTTTGTTTCTCCCAGAAAGCCTTGGCTTCCCCAACATCAACACATCAACATATCGACACACTGCTCAGTGTCTTGTTTAGTTTGAGTCAAGGACTCACAACCTTGTTCTTCTTCATAGGCATACCCACAACGGCAGAGAATCAGTTGTTAAACATCTCTCCCTGCGGAGAAATGTTGAACCTTTCAGGAGTTTGGTAACAATGAGAATGTGCATTTGGGAGTATTGAAATTTTATAAAAAATTTCCCAAACATTTTATCAATTCTCCATCACAATAAAGAAACTGGTGATTTAAATCACTTATCATACAGTTGCATCCTCCAAAGAGCTATAGTACTGATACACAGTGGAATGGGCCATTAGAAGCTTCCTTTTGACATATTTTATCTTTAATTTTTATACCCTGTACACAAAATGCAAAAAAGAAAAAATCCCTGTATAAAAATTGCTTGTAAAGCCAAGGGTGGCACTATTCTTGGTTTGACAAGTTCTTCATGGACCGCGTGAGGTCATTCATGGGCGTGAGGAAGCTGTCCATGAAGAAGGAAGCTGTTCTTCCAAATTTTGAGACAAAGAAAGCTTTTGCGCAAGGCAGAGATGGCTCTCTTTTCTAGGTCATGAGTGGGTCTGCCTTTTTTTCTTTAATTTTTTTTTAATGTCACCAGTTTTGCTTGGGGCTATGGTCTTGAATTAATAAGTATAGGCTGGCAGGCAGAGAAGTATTTTAAAAGATTGCTTTCTTTTTTGCATTATCTTTTAGGAATAAAATCTTGGAATTCAGCTTCACGGCTTAAGAGAGAATCAGTTTCTTTTTTTAAGAAGCAAAATTTAATGCTGAGATCACAAATGATAAAAATATACAGAAGCCTCATGGCTGTGCTCCTTGCAGTCCCTTTGAGTCAGAATGAATGACTCAGTGGTCACTTTTTTACCCTTTGGGAAGTAAAATCTCAGATGTCTGCAAAATAGCTACCAAAAAGCACAAGCTAGTTGGGTCTAGAACTTTCTGTTGTCCTTAATTTTAGGTTTTAGAAATTTTTTCTCTATGTAAATAAGACTTTTGCCTTTCATTAGGAAAAGCCAGCTAGCTCTGCAACGCTCATTCCCTGGAGATAGTGCCAGATTAGGCCTTGCAAAACAAAATGGGAACTGTTCCTCTTCCTTGGAAATCCAGGACCCCGCCTGTCCTGAGAAACTTGTCTTGAGATAGGGAAGGCCTTTTTGCTCACATAAGTTTAGGTGGTATAGGAAATAGGACCATGGATTTCAAAGGAGTAGAGGGACTCCCATCCCTGCAGGGGCTCAGGAGCAAGGCCCCTTCTCTTTGGCAACCCATTGTAGTGCGCTTCCTTTGATGTTTCAGGGCAAGCCTGCCTGGGACAGACAGGGCAATCCAAATGATACCTCCAGCCAGGATTACACCTGTAATCTCAGTACTTGGGAGGCTGAGACAGGAGCATCACAAGTTCCAGGCCAGCCTCAGCAACTTAGTGAGATTCTCTTTCCAAGTAAAAATAAAATAGGGATGGGGGTGTAGCTCAGAGGTAGAATGCCCCTGGGTTCAATCCCTAGTGCCAAAAAAAAAAAAAAGGTTCCATCAACCACCTTCTCTGCTAAGCTGTTGTTTTACCTGTCTAAAGAGGAAGTCTGATGAACAAACAGGAGTGGGGATCCATGTCCCACCCCCGGGAGTGATGATGATGGCATTGTTATGGTCACCTGATACTTGAAGCATATGAATAATAGGCATTTAGTACACCCTGGCATTTAGGAAGCTGTTTGGAGTAAAATCATCATAATTTTTTTTTAGAAAAAAAAAAGATGGGTTTTGCCCTTTTCTATTAAACCTACCATTGGCGTTTGAAGGTATTCAGAGAATTCTGTTTGTGGGAATTTGGAAAGGACAAATGTTGATGTGTGCACTAGAGAATTAAGACAAATGATAATTGAAAGAGATGATAAAAGCTAGTGGTTTCCATGGGGAAATAATCACGAATTGCTGTCAGACTGATTCCAATAAGAACATTGCTTTATGTGAAATGTTTTTTAAACAGCTCAACCAGAGCATTAAGGCAGAGCACTTTGGAGGGCATCTCTTTGCTGCATGTTTCTATTACAGCCCCATTGGAAGCTCCTCACCATCTACTATTCACCGGTCCAGCTACTGTGTTTAGCTTTTTTTTTTTTTTTTTTTTTTTTTTTTGTGGTCAACCCTCAGTTGGAAATGAGAAATACCAGGTTGCAAGAAAGATACTATTTGTGGATCCTTAAGATAATTCTAGTTACACCATATTGATTCACCATATGGATTCACAATTACTGATCTGTGAAGTTGCTTTTGTGTTTTAGCCCAGGTTAAATGCTGCTACTGTGTTTAATGTGTTTCTTTAATGATGTTAGAAAGACCTTTGATGTGCTTTTGAGCTTCTGGTGGTGGAGACTATCTCCCATCATCTATATGTGTATTTTTATTTTTGGCATTTATTATGGAGTAATACTCAAGTGTCCTTCTCTTTGTGCCCCCTTTATACTCTATAGAGATTTCTATTGGAGCCCCTAAACAGTTCATTGCATTTATTAGTTTAAACAGCCATGTCTTATATTAAATTGTAACACAGAGCCTGGTATCAGGCACCAATGCCCACTGAATGAATGAATGAATGAATGAATGAATGAATGACTCACTTCTTGGTCAAGCCTCACTGCCTCTTTGCAAAGAATGATGACCAGGAGATTCTGGGCAGGTCCAATCTCCACCCTGCTCCGTCCCTGGGAGGCACAGCTTCCCTCTTCTCTGCCTTCCCTTGGCTTGGCCAACAGGAGGCAGGAGACTGGTGGGTGGGACAGATAGTTAGGGTGGAGTCTATAATAGGATCTCCTGTGTTCCTTTAGAAAAAAACCCTCTCCTTATTGTTGCCTTGGGGCTGGTAAGACCTCTCTGATGTGAGCAGCCAGAGGTACTGCATTATTCCTTAGTGGTTTCCTTAAGCCCTGCCCACACCTTTGTAAATAGTCTTTTTGGGAAATCCTCTCCAATTAGCCAGTTTGAATGTCCCCAGTATCCTGTTGGGACCCTGAACTGATATTTGCCCAAGTCACCCAGATGAGAAGCTTGGTTTTATCTAGATATCACAGTCTGTCTCCCTTGCATTGTTTCAAGTAAACGCTCTCTCTTCTAGGCCAGCTGACCTCCAAATTAGAACCAACTGGAGCAGGGGTCAGTAAACTACAGCTTGCAGGCCAGATCCAGCCTGTGGCCTGTTTTTGTAAACGGAGCTCTATTGGAACACAGCCATGATCATTTGTTTACTTACTGTCTGTGGCTGCTTTTGAGCTACAGCAGGAGGTGTGCTGTTTGGCCCATGATACAAAAAGTTTGCTGACCCCCGGTTTAGAAGAAAATGGTACATGTGAACTTCATCATTTTCATCGAGACGCTCCCTGGGCCAGATGGTGGGGCACATGTGGACTGTGGCAATGAATGGGAGGTTTAGACCCCATGCCCCACAGGCTGTGCCTGCTTTCTGGGAAGGCTCTCTGTTTATTTGACTCCAAATATAATGTGACCAAGCAAAAGGAGGAGGGGGGGAGTTGGCATTTGTGTTTAAATGTGCTTCTAATTTGTGATTTCGGAATGAAATAATTTCCTGAAACGAATGACTCTTGAATATTTTTTTAATTTCCTTATCAAAGTTTTTGGGTACGTATCTGACTCCCCCACCTGACTATGATGCCTCTTGGGAGAGTCCAGGTTTTATTCAGACCTGTATTTACTAGTGCCTGGCCCAGAGTGGCTGATGCTCAATAACTATTGTTTGAACATATGATGTCAGATATCTGCGCTGCCTGCTGCCAGAGCTTTCCTGACACCATCCCTTCCCTGTCCTGCAGGTTGAGCCCTCCCTCCCCTTGGAACCTCAGCGCCTCCTGGAGCCTCTAAGTGATGATAAACATAGGCAAGGAGCTCTGAGCTCCAGCGAGACTTCATGACTCCTGCTTCCTTTTTTTGGTGCTGGGGATTGAACTCAGGGGCATTCTACTTTGGAGCTATACCACCAGCCCCATTTTAAAGATTTTTATTTTAATTTAATTTTATATTTTTAGTTATTCTATTTTTATATTTGATATTTATATTTTATTTTGAAATAAGGTCTTGCTAAAATTCTGAGGGTCTTGCTAGGTTGCTGAGGCTGGCCTCGAACCTGTCTGTTACTCCTGTCTCAGCCTCCCGAGTTCTGACCACAGTGCTGGACGTGTTTCCTTTGGACTGGAGGGTTCCCGTTTTTTTTGCCTCATCCAGACCACTGCCTTCCCGCAGCCCTTCATCTACCTGTCCTTGCTGCGAGGGGGCTCAGGGGCTCATCCCTAACCGCTCTGCTCCGGGGAGCACCTTCTGTCCTCTGCTGAACGGCCGCGCTGCCTCACAGTTCTAGGAAGCCACCCTCCTGGTCTCCGTGGTGCGGCTCCGGGGTCCTCGCCCCGTGCTCGCAAGCTCGGCCGCTAGGTGGCGCTGCCCGGTCTCCCTGTGCTGAGGAAGATGACCCACAAAAATGAGACTCCAGCGTCATGGTGCTGCCGACACCCAATCTGGCCCTCAGGGAGCTGTAAACTTAGGAAAACGTAGTAGACTAGGGACTTTGTCTTCTGCCCGGGAGTGGCATCATGCAATACAAAGCCGCAGTTAAGGGATAGCCCGGTGGGGCCAAGTGGAGTCCCCCTTTCATAAGCACAGTTAGGTGGTGCTCAGGGCTGCTGCAATCTGCTCTTCGCCTTGGGTGCTGAACTTGCTGGGGCTTCACGTGTCTCCCTGTGACCCACCCATGTGGCCTTAATGGCAGCAGCTCCAAACAGCTCCCTGCTGCCTCTGCACACGTGCTTGCTTGGGTGGCAGCTGGGGGAGCCTGGCTCCATCTGAAACGGTCCCACCGCAGGTGCTCCTCATTCCTGACACACCGCCTCTGTTCTGTCTCTCACAGGGTCCCCGGTGGCATATAGAGCTCCAGCCGTGGGCAGGCCCTGCGCAGTCCCTGGACGAAGAAGCCCTGAGGTTCCTGAGATATATCAGCACCACCCAGGTTGGGTTTGAGGATCAAATAGGCTTGAAAATAATGTAAAAGATACCAATTGCCCCTTTGAAAGAAGGGTTAGTTCCTGAGGGGTGGGGAAGTTCTGAGTGACTCCTTCTGGGGACACGACAGGGACCTGGCTTCTGGGGCATTTTCTGCTGTTTAAGCTTTTCCACTCCCTTGATGGAGGATACGATGCTTTCCATTTGCTCAGGCTCTTCTTCCTGAGTCTCCTCCACCTGAAATGTTCTAATGATTCATCCCGAAGTGTTTTAAAGACCCACTTTAGAAAATTGCTTTGGAAAACCATTTGAAGCGACAGATTCGTCCCTGTGAGTAGGCAGTCAAGTGTGTCACAAAACAAAAGCCTCATCTGGAGGCTCCAGCTCCGTTTTGTATTTGGAGGTACTCTCCTTTTCACTCTCCGCTGTAGACGCTTGGCTGCCAGGGATGTGCAAGGTAAGAGAGCAGAGACTCTGAGGCAGAAGGATGAGAAGTTAATGAATCCAAAGGCTCCCTCTCTCCTTGAAGCACTTTAAATCATTACTGAGCAGCAGCCTTTATTAGTGACTTAACACGCAGTGGCAGCTCCTGCCCAGTTCGAGGCTGAGTCAGTGCCCCCAGCAGGCAGAGAGACCGTCCATTAGGGAGAGTCTATGGCTCTTGACACGTTAATCAGGAGGTTTCTATTCTCAAGTTGCCTGATCCTGGGGAAAAGGCAGACATAAGAGGAGATTTAAGCCCAAGGGACACTTAGCCCTGAACTGAGAAGTGTTAGTAAATTAGGAACTCTGACTGCCTGGGAGCTGAGCACAGGCCCACTCGGGAAACTGCCCTGTGGAGCGTGTGTGGCCAGGAGGTGGAGGGTCCTGGATTCTTTTTATTTCCTTCATACCACCAGCTCTTGGAACCTTCTCCTCCTGAACCTTGCTGGCAGCAAAGGCCATTTATTTCCATCCATGGGGATCTTTCTAGATCTTTTTTTTTTTTTTTTTGCGGTACCGGGGATTGAACGCGGGGGCATTCTACCTCCGCGCTATGCCCCCGGCCCTATTTTTTTATACTTTATTTTGAAACCGGGTCTCATGAAGTTGCGGAGGGCCTCACTAAGGAGAGAGAGAGAGAGAGACAGGGAGAGAGAGAGCTGAGGCTGGCCGCGAACCCGGATCCTCCGGTCTCCGCCTCCCAAAGTACTGGGATTACAAGCATGCGCCACCACGCCCGGCCTTTCTAGATCTTTCTAGAGGACATCTTTCTAGATCTTTAGGATGCTAGATTAGGGGTGAAAGAAAGTCCTGTTTCTCAAATGATGCAGTCAGACAATCAGGGATTTTAATACTTGTCACCTAAACATGGAATTGAAAGCTGGTGGAATTAATCATGGACGATGGAATGATAAATCGGTCCCTGTGCTTTACATAATTCCATCTTATTTTGCTGCTGCAAGTTTATTTTCCTGCTGCAAGTTAATTTGGTGGACTTATGCAGACTTAATTAAAATACTGAGATTTTAATTTTATACTTTGGCTTTACATGAAGGATAGGAAGCTAGACCTCTTAATCATGACTTTAAAAATCCCTCAAAGGCCCCAGAGATAAATGAGAAGTGTTAAATTTATAAATTGAATTTGAGAGCCATGGGGTCCACCCTCCAAAATTAATTTACTGAGTGTGAGACTCCAATTTCTATTTTATACATATTTGTGTGTGTGTGGTACTGGGGATCGAACCCAGGGGCATTCTACCTTGGAGTTACACCACCAGCCCTATTTTATTTTTTTGTTTTGAAACAGGGTCTCACTAGGTTGCTGAGAGTGTCACTCATTGTTGAGGCTGTCCTCGAGCCTGCCATCCTCCTGTCTCAACCTCCCAAGCACTGGACTTACAGGCATGAGCCACCATGCTCGGCTTATTTGATATGTATTTTAAGTAAACATTCTGTAACTTATACAAGGCACATTTACTTAGAAGATGATCTGGAGGCACGCAGTGGTCATTCTAGACTCTTTGTGGATCTTTCCTATAAGCTATAGTCTGAAAGGAGAAAAATTCTTAAAAAAAAAAGTTGAACCATACTCTGATGTGATGTAGTCTGATGTTGTAACCCTGGGCCATTTACTTTGCTTCTCTGGCTTGAAAAGGAAGAGATTGGATCAAATTGCTTCTAATGTCTCTTCCAGTTGTGTGATCTTGTCCTGTGCAGAGTAGGATAGGATTGTTATTAACCAAGCATTTTTGAACACTCATAACATGCCGGGAAGTGTGCTAGGCCCTGGGGATACAATCCTTGCCCTGAAGGAGCTAACAAAGGATTGTAAAAGCAGATAAATGGATGTATAATTATTACTCAGCTTGATGAGTGCAGTAATAGAGAACTAGTTGTTGAAGCTATAAGGGAGAAAGAAATCTCTTCACCCCCTTTAGTTCTCTCGTGGGCTCTTTGGCTGGTACTAGGATCCCAGTTAATACAAGAGCTCATGAATAAGAGAAAAGTGTTAAAATCTTATTAAATTTACATGTACATGAGGATCTTCCCGAGAGAGGGAAGTCCAAAGAAATTACCAAAACATGATGCTTTTATACTTTTTAGAGAAAGAACTATAAGCTTGTGAAGGGATGATGGGGAAAATAGCTCTTTGGACTAGGGCAGTACACTCTAAGGATGCTACCATGAGATATGTGGTAGTGATGGGGGATGCAAATGCTAGTAGAGGTTAAGAGTTAAAGACTTTGTTTATTCAGGTTCATTGCAGCCCCAGTTACCAGTCTCTGGTGATCAAGGCTACTTTCTGGCCTTGGGATGGGAAGGACATTCCTCCCCAAAGAGTCTTTCTGGACTACTGCATGTAGGAAAAGACAGGTCAAATGGCCCTTGCTCAAGTTACAGCTTGAAATAATCAGTATATCAATTGGGCATATTTTGAGATGGTATGTCTTGGACTCCTTCAAAGCTCAGTAGAAGGATTTTTATCCTCCAGAAAGAATAAAATAAAGTTCTAGACCTCACAATGGTTTCGTAATCCAGGTAAAGTCCTGTGCTTTGATGCACTTCCGGGTGAGTAGGAGGTTAGCAGGTGGGCGTCATCAGAGATGACACTGAACGGTTCTTTATCAGAATCTTTTGCTAACCCTTGCTCCCTCCCCCTCTATATGTAATGTAGAGCTTTAGGCTGCTTTTGTGGCTTATGCCTCATTTAGAACTCTCTTGACAATGAAAGCCTGTAAAACTGGCAGAATATTAGAGTCACTGTTACCTAAAATTTTCACAGTTAGCAGTGGTGAGTCATAATGGGCTAGGAAAAAATAAAACCTCTGAAAGTACTTAAAGTAAATTCCACCTCCATCCTCTTATGGTGCTTTTCAAAATTAAAAAAAAAAACACATTTCCTTCAAATCTGTGTTCAAACTGCTACAGTGAGGCTTAGCATTCGACATGTTCCTTGTTGGTTTCTTCATGCATCAGCGTCTGCAGGTGTTTGTTGAGCACCTGCTCTGTGGCTGGACTGTGCGAGGTTCTGGGCATTAAACCTGAATAAAACACCCCCCCCACACACACACACTGATAAACAGCTAGCGTGCAAGAGAGGTATGTGTCCTCTAACAGGGGTGACAAATGGGTGGGTGTTATTGTTTGGATATAGAATGTCCCTTGGAAGAGCTCATGTATTGACAATGCAAAACATTCAGAGGTGAAATAATTGAATTGTGAGGTTCTAATTTGATCAATGGATAAACCCAGTGATGGATTAATGGGTTTATTGGGTGCTAAGGCAGGCAAGTAGGGTGTGTGGCTGGAGGAAGTCGGTCACTGGGGGTGTGACCTTGGGAATTGTGTATGTCCCTCTCCCCTTTCCCTTAGCTTTCTCTGTACTTCCCATCACCATGCCCTGAGCTCTGCTGATGTCACCCAGCCTAACATGGACTGCAGCTTCTGAAATCTCCAGAACTATGAGCAAATAAATCTTCCTTCGTTTAAGTTATGGTCGTCAGGTATTTTGGGTCACAGCAGTGAGAGTGCTGACTGAAATAGTGGGGAAGCTTTCTAGGCCAAGGGAGCTCTGGAACAGAGGTACAGGACACAGGACAGCATGGCATTAGACACTCATGGCATGGTGGCCCTGGAGCTCTGTATTGCAGTGACCCTGGTAGCATGCTTGGGGTGCTGCATTTCTTACAGAAACGCCAGAGGATATGGTATTTGGGTAGAGTGTGCAGAACGTCAAGCTCAGTTTATTTAGTTTTTTTTAATGTAAAAGACCATGGTTACATGGTAGTGTTCTGCGGTCGATGATAACACTGTCTGCTGCTAACAAGAAATGGTTAAATCATACACACAGTGCTCTGCTCTGAGGGAAGGCTCCAGATCCAGCTTTTTATGGCAACCCCCAAACCATATGCCTCCAGGAAGCAAGCCTTGCAGTACAAAATTAATCTAAGCAACAGTGACTGTTTTAAATTAAAAAAGACATGTTTTAAAGTGGACCTGTTTTTCTGTTATGTATCTATCTATGCAGTTATCTACCAATTTGTAAGAATAACCTAAGAACTCAGGCCCTAGAGATTTAGACTATAACTTTACATTATAACAAGAATACCTATTATATTTACTGCTACACACATGCACACACACATCACAGGATAAAAACTGCAAAAATACAATTCTGCCCTTGAGCCTTTCAAAATAATGGGAACGTATAAGCATACAGTTGATCACTGAAGTGATTCTTGCCAAAAGTCCCCAAATTTTAAGGGCTCCCATTGAAACATTCTACTTATGGGTTGGCAGAAATGCTATTCAAGCTTTTAGAATAGAAAAATGAAATGAAAATAAATCAGATCCCTTTAAGTTAAATAACAAAAATTATTTCAGAAAACACATTTTTCCTGAAATCTATTTTCCTTTGTCCAGGCCTAAATCACTTTATATGACTAGAATTACAAGGGGAATTAGGCAGACAGAGGACGTAATTACTTGAGGTGGAGCTTGGCTCAAAGTTGCTGCCCTCACTTATTTTGCTTGCAGGAGTGTTTATTGCAGCCCTGGTCATAAATCTGAACTAGAAAGTTTGAAAAAAATCAATATTTAATTAATTTTTAGGAGCCAAGTTTATGAAGGACTCCTAGTTGTTTTCAAAAGCTAATGTCTGTCAATGAGATGGTTAATAAATGGTTAAAATTGGATAACTCCTGTGTCTTATTTTTGAGCTAAAAGGAAAGGGGGACATTATCAGAGAGATTAAATGGAAAAGAATGTCTATCTAATAGGGGTATGTTTGTGCAAGATGAAATCTTAGAATAAGAAGAAATGCTTAATTAGTGTTTGACACAGTAAAACCCTAATGCTTGACAGTTAAGGTTTCACTAAGGCACAGGTGAGACCTGTTTGGAACATTTCCCTGGGCTTTACAGAAGGCCAAACCCTCCAGTAAACTCTCAGGACCACCTGTCTAAGAAGCATGGGGGGGAGCCCGGCGTGATGGCACACACCTGTAATCCCAGTACTTGAGAGGCTAAGACAGGAGCATCACGGGTTCAAGACTAGCCTCAGCAACTTAGTGAGAGCCTCAACAACTTAGTGAAACCCTGTTTCAAAGTAATAAAAAAATAAAATAAGGCTTGGGGTGTAGCTTGGAGGTAGAATGTCCCTGGGTTTAATCCCCAGATCAAAATAAATAAATAAATAAATACATGCATACATACATAATACATAATACATACATACATTATGGAATGGGTGGGGGGAATTTATTAGAATGCATATTCCCGAGTGTCAGTCTCAAAGATTCTGATATTACAGGACTCCCAGATGTTTTCAAGAGTGGACTCAGGCCGGGCATGGTGGCACACGCTTGTAATCCCAGTACTTGGGAGGCGGAGACCGGAGGATCCGGGTTCGCGGCCAGCCTCAGCTACTTAGTGAGGCCCTCTGCAACTTCGTGAGACCGGTTTCAAAATAAAGGATAAAAAATAGGGCCGGGGGTGTAGCTCAGAGATAAACGCCCCTGGGTTCAACCCCCGGTACTGCAAAAAAAAAAAAAAAAAAGAGTGGGCTCCAAGAACCTGCATTTTTAAATACCTGCCAGGAGGTTCTGATGCAAGCAGACTACATCTTAAGAAACACCACAGAGGAGGCTGGAGTTAGATTTTGATAGAGTGAGAGGGGAAAGATAAACATGAGCCTGTGAACATCCACATTCCATCTGTCCTTATGAAGGTTCTCCGGGAGAAGCACCTCCAAAGAATAGCAACTGGAGTCATCTCATCACTTTAGGAAAAGCCTGACAGGGAGCTGCCCTGGGGCAAAGAGCTGAGGCTCAGGAGGTCCTGGCCTGCCTCAGGGACCCACAGAACTGCCCTGGACCAACTAGCTTCCCACAGGAGGCCAGGCCTCTGTTCCAGGCCACGGAGCAGAGTGCTGACAAAAGTGCTCATGTTTAAAGCACAGTGATCTGCCCACGCGTGGACCAGGGCCCAGCGAACATACTGAGCTCTGACTAATTAGATGAGCAAACTCCCCTGCCCTTGGTTGGGCAGGTGGGGAAGAGGAGCTGGGCAGGCTGAGGCATCATTTCCACTGCTGTATGGGAGAATAGTGGAAGATAAATTACGCAAATTAACATGTTGATGCACTCAGTTAATAAATGTATTCTGTAATCATTCCTTGAGAGAAAATTCAATTCCATTTTGCATTGGTATTTTTTCCCTTTAAACAGTTGCGGGAGATAGGGAAGTAGAAAGATGCTGGGTTGGAGGAATAGCTCCTATTAGTATTTTCAGTTTTCTCAGCTTTCCTCTAAGATGTTCAATCCTAGCAGAAGACTGTCGCACAGTGGCTGATAAATACGGCTAGGATGGTTTTGCTAGGCCAGCCCTGGGTGATGACAAGAATAATGCAGACCTGTACAGCTGAATAGGCTCCATGTGATACACTCTTCAGAGATTAAAAATTTGGAAAATCAGTCAAATAAAAGGATTGGGCAAGCCTAGATATCATCTTGAGAAGAAAATCACTTGCGGTTATGTTTTCCAATGAGTCAAAGCAACGAATCTGAAAATATCCTTTGCCTCTGGAGTTGTCTATGTTGTCTATGATGTGACCGCAGGAGTGGCTGTGTCATGGAGCATCATGATGACTATGAGAGTTCTGAGGGAAGGGGTAGGGGAGTACTGCTGCTCAGTAAGGTAAATACCTTGGCCACAGGACTTGTTTTCTTCCATTCCGACAGTCTCAGCCATGCAAAGGTACTGGCCTCAAACACAAGTCAGGTACTTTTGCTTGACGTGCACTTGGAATCCGGGACTTTTCTCTGCTTGACTTAGATCCACATTCCCTTTGGTTTTCTTATCTGATTTTGATGGATGAGTTAATAGGAGTGCTTTGGTTAGCTGGGAAAGTCTCCTGCCTGGAGCTCTTGCCCTTCTCTCCCAGGAGGAAGCTCATTAGAGCAGCTTATCACAAAGCAAAGCATCTTATCAGGAGGGACTGCCTATTAATTTCACTTGACCCATGATCAGCGCCTACCTTGGATAACACATTCCACCTTTCTGACCTGAGTGGCCATACCTTATCTGCCTGAAATAAGAAATAGATAACCTTAGCCAGGCATGGTGGCACACGCTTGTAATCCAGTACTTGGGAGGCTGAGACCAGAGGATCGCAGGTTCGCGGCCAGCCTCAGCTACTTACTGAGGCCCTCCGCAACTTGGTGAGACACTGTTTCAAAATAAAGAATAAGAAAAAATAGGGCTGGGGGTGTAGCCCAGAGGTAGAATGCCCCTGGGTTTAATCCCCGGTACTGCAAAAAAAAAAAAAAAAAAAAGAAAAAGAAAGAAAGAAATAACTTTGTGAGTATCCTTCTGAGATCTAGGTCTGTAGATATAGCGCACATCTGGCTGAGGGACACTGCCCTGTTCTCTGTGCCTGGAATGGCCTTCTTAGCCTGAGCCTTTCTGTCAACTTCCTTCCATCCTCTGTTTTAAGTAACCTCTGCAAGGCCTCTTGACCCCTCTGCCCTCCCATCTGTGCTCATGACTAGCTCCCTGGGCAAATGGCGATAGCAGCTCTTAACTTCCCTTCAAACCGGCATCGAGTCTCCATGAGGTTACTTATTATCTGGTATGTAATTGAAATTCCTCTGAACATTTTCCAGCAGCCTTGCGGTTCCCTGGGGAGAGGGATTGTTAGCAGTGGAGGACATAACTCTCCTATTAAGGATTCCTGGCACCGGGGAAGCAGTAAGTCACTACCTGCCATTTATCATCCAACGTTTTTAAATTATTCATATTGATTTCCAATACTTGCAGATTGCATGTGATCACATGAGTACAGACAGCCCCGCTGCTGACTCCGGCCCCACCAAGAAGCCCTGGTTGGTGTGTCTTGATGACAGGTTTGGCTTAGCTCATCACATCCGCAACAAGCAGTGCCGCCTCTACTCTTTAGGGTAAGTACATTTTTTATTTTTTTTTTTCCAGCAGAAGAAAACACTCCCACAGGCACTACAAACACTCCTGCAGGCAGCCATAGCCTTCTCAGCCTCACAAAGTTATGACTGGTTGCAGTGCACGTAGGCGCTGTGCTCTGCCGTAGGCCACCCTTCCCAAAGAATCCACTCGCAGCTGCCAGGCACAGGCAGGTCACTGGGGTCACTGTGGCTGGAGCCCCTTTTCCTCCCCTTCTGCTGGTAGTAAGTTGGCGGCTTCAGTTCTCAGCATGAGGATGATCATCTTGGTGAAACCAAAGATTTCCAGCTAGAATTAGAGTGCCCTTATTATAAAAAGAAAGAATGTTAATGAATATGGCTAGAAAAAGAGAGCATGTTAAAAATTTTACACAGTTCTGATGAGTGACCCATGACAAATAATGGCTGCTGTTCAATTTTTATATTTTTGTACCAGTGTGTTAGTCAGCTTTTCATTGCTGTGACCAAAATACCTGACATGAACAACTTAAAGGAGGAAAAGTTCATCTGGGCTCATGGTTTCAGTCTATGGTCAGCTGGCTCCATTGCTTTGGGCCTGAGGTCAGGTAAAACATCATGGCGGAAGGGTGTGGCTGAGGAAGATTGCTCAGCTCATGGCAACCAAGAAGAATAAAGAGAGAGAGGGAGAGGGAGCCAGGGACAAGAAATACCCTTCCAGGGCATGTACCCAGTGATCTATTTCCTCCAACCATGCCCCACCGCCTACAATTCTACCGCCTCCCAATAATCCATTCAAAGTATCAATCTATCAAATGGATTAATCTGCTGTCCTCATGATCCAATCACTTTCTAAAAGTCCCACCTCAAACCTTCAACACATCGATCTGTGTATTCAAACAAAACAACCAATGATCAACCTATAATTTTATATAAAAGAAAAGGTGGGCCGGGTGTGGTGGCTCACGCTTGTAATCCCAGTACTTTGGGAGGCGGAGACCGGAGGATCCGGGTTCGTGGCCAGCCTCAGCTCTCTCTCTCTCCCCCTGTCTCTCTCTCTCTCTCTCTCTCTCTCTCTCTCTACCTAGTGAGGCCCTCTGCAACTTCGCGAGACACGGTTTCAAAATAAAGTATAAAAAAAAATAGGGTCGGGGGTGTAGCTCGGAGGTAGAAT